>OMKL01152983.1:0-17676 GCA_900302295.1 Parasudis fraserbrunneri | reverse complement strand
ACTGGTAAAATAATAAATCTAGTATCATAAGAGAGGCAGAATTAATTGATCAGAAAAACCCATAACCTAACTTATCCTAACTACTGAGATCTGCACTCTTCATTGTCCAATGAAAATGCTTTCAGTAGCCAGGGAGAGCCTAGGGACTGGAGTCTGATTTCTGCTCATGCGATTGTTGGCTCTTGCTTCGGTTCTGTTTCTGTTAGAAATCTTCTTTGAGTGCGTCTCTCCTTCCTATCCCCTCAACCCCCGTGGGGTATCGGGGATTTCACGGTGTATGGAATTCTCTGTCTTTCTCAGTTGCTCTTGTATTTCTTCAATCTTCTATCCGAACATCTCATGGTTCTTCTTAGTCTCAAAGACTGCGTCCAGAATTTCTTCTGAGTCCCTCGATGGAGAATCAGAGAATTCTCTAAGTCCCTCGAAGTCTTCCGTCAGCACGAGCAGATTCCAGTCCCCGCAATCAGAGAGCTCATGGCATATGAACTCCGTAGAATACTCTGACTTTAAACAGTCTAAAATCTCCCTTTTATAACCTCTTCTCAATGGGTTTGTCTTTATTCTATCCTCTCCTCCCACTTGCAGGTTTACCGTGCAAGTCTCTCTCGTGACGCTATGGGTCAAGCGTCCTCAGCTGCCCTGATGATCTCATCAGCTATCCTAAAGTTCCCCGGTTTTACAGTCTTGATCAAAACACATGTTCAATACACACACAGAGATCATACACATTTCTCCTTCTTCTCCACATTACATTGGTATTATTCTTCATTCTTTTCCTATTTCTTCACTTCTCATAGTGAGGTTCATTTCAACTCCACACAATATAATCATGTTTCAGTACATCATTTGATTCATGTTTATAGTTATAAGAGTATATAAGTACATTCAGTTATCATGTAAAATAAGCATGCTCACTCTTAGTCATTATGCTTTTAAGCCTTTCAGTTTATATGTTTATTCTCAGTACATTATCTCTTCATATTCCGTCAGATCTATTGCGTGTATACACATTTCATCTGGGTTTAGCACTTCCTCTAAATCTTCATCATTACTCACTGCATCTATCACTTGCATGTCTGCGTAGGTGAGGTTGGAATTCCCCTCGCTTCGTTGGAAAGTGTCCAACACTTCCTGTCTTTCTTGTTCCATTTCGTTCAGCATTTTTTCTAAGCTGGAGAAGGCCTCAGTGATTACCTCATCGACTACCTCTGGAGTAGTAGGTGTTTTTGGCCTTTGTGCCCTCGGTCCCTCGAGAGCCCATTGTTCCTCTTGGAGAAACACCTGGTCCCAGTGAGATAACATGCCCTCGCCTGATGGAGGTGTCGTGTTCCATGCCCAGGGACTCTCTGAGCGTACGTGCCCCAGGTTTGTTGGAGAATGCCCAGGGGGGTTGTATTGCTCTGACCCTGTGCTTAGGGCCGGGGATGTTGGTGTGTATCCTGGAGAGTGGCGTGGTACTGTCTCTGTACTGCCGGCCGGTGATGTCTGGTTGCTCCAGGGAATGATTGGTATGGTGTGGCCTTCTGTTAGTACCCCTCTATCGATTGAGAGAGTGGGTGACTCTGGTGTCTGTGCCATAGGTTTAGGCCTGGTGAGATATATTTCTGCCATTTCTCCCAGGTGGGTTTCACTGGCCCATGAAGCCGACATTGCCTGTAATTTCGGGGGGGATCTAGTTACCTCTGTTGTGATGGGGGTAGAATTAGATATAGCCTCTAATACAGGAGGAGACCTAGGTTCCCTAGGTGGGGGGGCTCTCTTTGCCTTTTCTTTCTGAGCTTCGCTTTTTGGTTGTCTTTTCTTTAGGGGATGGGACTTTGGGAGTCTCGACATTTCATATCCATTGACACCCCCTTCTCGAGATCCCTGGCCCATCTCCAGGTCTGCGTTCATTGTTCCATGACTTTGGCCATAAGCCAGGATCCGGCCATCCACTAAATGAGCGGTGGTAATGTAGGATCCGTCTGGTTTTTTCCAATACTTGTTTATCACCGGGTAGTAGAAGGCATTACTATAGCTACGAATCTTATTTTGTGTGGTTGCGGAGCTCCGGAGGAGTTTGGCATACACTTCTAATTCGACATATCGTTCACTGTATGCTATCGGAATGGGGGTTTTTGGTGATCGGCAAAGCAGCCCTGTTGCTGCTCCGACAGTACTTTTTAGGTGGAAGCAGGCATTGCACCATTGGGTTGTTTCCTCTACCCAGAAGAAGAGTTCCTCACATAGGGTCCTGCGGCAGTGTTTGCACGGGGTCCCACTCTATAAAATAAAAATAAACATTTTGTATATTAGTTAGGCTTTGTTTTTTAATTACTGCAAGCGGAAGCTGAAGCTGGGCCTTGTATTATTTTCTCAAATTTCCACTTCTTTCTCATCCATCGTTTCTTTCATGTCCATCGTTTCCACTTCCTCTGGCGCACGAGGCTGTTGCATGCTATGTGGGGTAAGCTGATTCAGCCAAGGGGACACGCAAGGGGGTACTTGAACCGGTGGTGGGGTGTTGCCTGGGTTGCTCTTTCTTTTCACCTGTCTCGGAAACATTGGTTCATATATCATGAACCACATGATTAGCGGAAGTGTGGATCCTGTTCCAGACCAGTAGAGCGTAGCGGCCAAGCCCCAGCCGAGTCCCCAGAGGATAATGGCGCAGATTTTCGGCAGCCAACGCCTTCTTCCTCTTTTCTGTAGAAGTATGGTTAGGCCTAGTAGGTAAGAGAGGATTATCACTACTGCGATTCCCTCAGTTATAGTGCCGATAATGGACATTGCTCTAATGTAGATGCCGGAGAGGTCTATAGCTATCCAGGCTAGCATTAGGCCTCCTAGGGCTAGGTCATACTTGCTGTCTTGGAAGGTCATTCTTCCCAGTATGTAGATCATAAACCACGTTGGTGAGAGTTGGAATCTTTTTCCCAGTATTTCAAGCAGTTTCTTGCATAGCCCATATGCTAAGGCCAATGGTCTTAGTGGTTGGTGCTTTGTCCAAGGCCCAATGCAGCAGAAAAACAGCCATATTGCTTCATATGCACAGTATTCAATCGTGTCTGTACTCACCCAGCGAGTTTGGTTTCCGCCTTGGGTGGTGTTAGTAGAATTTGCCATTTTTTGGTTATGTTTCAAGCGCTTTTTTAGTTTTTGAGTGTTTCTTCAGAGACCCAGGAAAAGTGTGTCTCCGCACTTTTGAGCTTACTTCTTTATACTCTGTGAAGCTCCACCTCTTTTTCGAGGAGGGGCTTCCTGATTTCGTCGCCGTCCCGTGGGCGGACTTTTTTAACGCACGCTCCTGTCACAGCCTTTGCTCCTCCTTTGATCATTACGTAGATAATCAGGCCTGTGATCAGGAATCCAAGTATCATTAACAAATATGGCCATAGGCGGTAGAAAATTCCTCCGATCCATCCTCCTACCTCTTCGAATCCAGCTTCAATTATTTCAACTGTTTCTTCCAGTACTGCCCCTAGCACCCCCTTTACGGATGTTCCTACTATCTCTAGCCATGAGCATTCATGCTCTTCTCTGCCCTTCCCGCAGTGTAGAGGATATTCTGTAGGTAAGTGGCAAGTGCTGTTACTGAAAATGTGGTTCTGGCCTGTCCATTCAAATCCTTGTTCTTCTTTGCCCTGACACAGGCTTTTCCTGAAGGCCTGTCCTTCAGCCGTCAATATTGTAGCTTCTCCTACAAAGGGGATCATTCGTCCATTGAGTGTGCCTGTGGTTCTTTGCATCATTCCTGCCCCTAACATTAGTTTGGCGCAGCCTACCCCTGGGGGGAAAGACCTCTTCCAGGTTTGGCCAATGTTGGTTCTCTTCCAGACTGTTCCTTGTTCATAGGTGGGATATTCTTTCTGATAGAATTTCTCACAGTGAGTCTCCCAGCCGGGGACTCCTCCGCAGTTTCTTCTGGCTAGTTTGATTAGGCAGGTTGTGTTTTTGTCATCACATTTCATCGACCATGGTCGTGGGCTAACATATGGGGTAGGGGCATCCCATATTCCTGGCCAGATTGCTTGTTCTTTAGAATATACTGTGGCCAGATATTGGTATTTGACCCAGTAATTTTTTTCGTCTTCTAGGCATGGTATAACCCAGTCTCTTACTTCTTGCTGTTGTAGCCCCCACCAAGTAGTATCACCGTTTTTGGTCTGTCCTTCATACCACGCCTGTAGGATACCTTTCACGGTGCTGTTCTTCAGTAGGTTTGTGCAATCATATTGCCATTTACCCCAGTAATTTACCCACTCTTGTCTTGCTTCACAGCGGGGTGAGGCTCCATTACTGACATAGGTAGTACCGTTTAATTGTTGGAAGATTGCTGATACCACGCATTCATCGATTTTCTTGAAGTCGCCTGTTGGCACCGAGTGTAGGTCATCTGGCGTAGGTAACCTTTGTACGTATAGGTCCCTGGTGAATGGCCCTCTGATCCCTTGTCCTGTCCTTGCATAATCGTCTTGGAAGGCCCCTCTGAAGTGTACTACAGGTGTGACCCATACCCAGGGCATAGTCTCATTTAGCCAGGCCTCGTGATAGGCGCTAGGCCTTAGACCATACTGCCCTTTTGTTACATAGAATACGGGTTGGGTGGCTTCAGTTAGAACTTGATAGTGTATAAGTTTACACTCTACTCCTAGGTTCCAAAAACAGGGATTTAGCTTCATCAACTTGTTCTTGATGCAATCTTTTAATAGTTCTTGGTTGCGATTCTTTCGGTAATCTGCTCTTGGTTCCATACCTTGGTTCAACAATTCCCAGGTTGGGCCTTGAAGTTTCGAGCTTTTCGTGGGGCTAGGCGATGTTGTCTCGACGGTCGCATAGTTGCTGCTGTGACTAGAGTTGTTAATCGGAGGTGGGGTGGCTGTCTTTGTTTCATCCTTTCCTTCAGGCTCTTCTTCTTCCTCCTGGTCAGTGTCCTTTGTTTCACAACTCAAGTTGTAGGTCCCCCAAAAGGCTCCTTGCCTGGGGAATATGGCCGCACATGATTCATTGCGGAGCGGGGCCTCATATACCACCTCGTCCCTCCAGTATCCTTGTCCATCGCGATTGGGCACGGCAATGCAAGCTCTGGTACAATACCATCTTGGGCTGCCTCCGTCAGATTGTATCCAGTTGCATTGTTCTCTCTTGTGTTCTCTTTTTAGGAGAATTATGATACTCAGTATCAACTCTTCTTTAGTGACGTGGAGGTTTTCTACCTCCCAGCCTGTTCCGTTGCCTGTTATATTTTGGGTTTCCAATGTCACAACATTTTTCCAGGACTGTAAGGACTCTTGTCCTTCGGTTCCATTCTCTCCCGTAGTTAGGTTTCCTAACCAGGCTAGAATCTTTGGTTCTTCGGGGGAACTCCCCCATCGTTTTAATAGGTTCTGTAAGTTGGTTTGGTTCTTGTTCTCTCCCCAGTTTTGTAGCTTGGGAAGGGTGATCCTCTTTTGCTCCACTGTCCAGCATTCCTGGTGGAGTTGCTTGGTTGTGGCATATTGAACCCTTACGTGGGTTTTGTGCCATGGTTTATCACCATAGTGGTACAGGATAGCTAAGATTCCTAGTATCCCTACCACTGTCATTACTACCTTAATCATCATCAAAAAGCGTAGCCATTTGCCGTTCCTATTTCGTTGCCGTTGCTCAGTGCCCTGGATTTGCCGATTCATTGTGGACTCTGGGCGAGTCCTGCTGCTGTTTCTGATTTTTTAGCAGACTTCTGTCTCCTTGGCTTTCTTGTTTTTCTTATGCTGATTCTCCCTTTGAGGAGCTCTTCATATATGTGATTTGGGGGTGTGGCTCGTTGATCCAGTCCTTTCCACACCCATGTTGACTCTATTACGGTTAACTCTGATGGTTCTGGGAGGGGCCCTATGCCGCTAAGCATTGCAGGGAACTTCCCCATAGGATCAGGCCTCATAGCCCTTTTTACTGTTTCATAGAGTCCTACTGGGCCCCAGTTACCGGTGCCGTCTCCTTTTCCTTGCACTTGGGATATTATTGTGATTAGGGGTTCTCCCTCGGTCGTTTCAGGGTCTTTCCATGTTTGAGGAGAGGGGGTTTCTAGTAGAAGCTCTAGGCCACTTACCCAGTTATCACTCCAGTTCATTCTCCCATCATCCCAGTACACCTCCTTTTTTGTTTGTTTGCCAGTGAATGGGAAGTGCCACAGATCGTTAACTGTGCCCGCTCGGTGGCAGGTTTTTAGCTTCAGTTGCCAATTTTCAATTATCACTCGTGTCTTTTTCTTTTTGTATTCTTTCATCTGTTTTTCCATCGATGGGCTGGTTGTCCATACCACCTCATCGTCGATTATTATGTCTACGTAATGTCCCTGCAACGGGTCATGGTAGTTGGGTCCCGTTCTCATGGTGAGTTCTGTTCCGTTAGTCAGAAAGGATACTGCGTTCAGTATCCACGGGGCCGGTTGGGTGTAGCTTGGGGACGGCCAGGTTTCCGTGATTCCTACTCTTTTTCTTGCTCCTATCCCTACTTCGTCCGCCATTCCCATTTGTAGATTTTCCTTTTCTATGTTTGTTCCAGAGAGTTGGAGGTCTGGGTGTCGCCCATACTGTCTGGTAGTACAGCGATAATTTTCTCCTTGATAGTGTTTTTTATAGTACCCGAAGTCCCTTTCTGGGTTGCTGAACTGCATGGGATTTTCTTTTGGTCCTGGTTCGGCCATCTCTCCTTTTCCCATTTTCTTTCTTTACCGTTCTGTGGTTTCTACTACCTTTCCCTTCTGGCGTGGTTTTTGCCTGTGCCTCCGAGGTCTTCTGTGTCTTCTCTCGTAGTTGATTCTTTGTCCTTTTAATAGTTTAACATATATAGGGTGTGGGTGTGGCTTGAGTGACGCGTCCAACCCTTTCCATACCCATCTGTGGGCAACTACTCTTAATTCCTCTGGGGGGAGGAGCGGTCCCATCAGGTGGGTTGTCAATTCTCCGAGGGTCTCGGTGAGCGGTTGCGCTGTTTCTCTAGCCAGTATCATACCTTTCACAGACTCACGAAAGGGTCCCTCTTTTCTAACTTCCCCTCTGACTTGCGATAAGACCGAGTACAGAGTGTCGTATTCCAATTCTTGTTCCAACACACTTGCCCATTTGTCACTGCGGGCGATGTTACCGAATGGGCCTTGGCCGGTGCGTGGTAAACACGGTGGTGGTATTTTGAGAAGTTTGTAGAAGTGGGTACTTATCGGTAGGTGACAGTTGTCGATCACACATTTCCCCGCATCCTTGGTCCGATTATGCATTTCTATGGCCATCCTAGGACTGGTTGTCCAGATTCTATTTCCTGCCAGCCATATTTCAATGAAATGGCCCTGTAGAGGGTCATAATAATTTGGTCCTGTTCGCACTGTTACTAGTATTTGGTGCAGAACAAAGGATACTGTGTTCAGTATCCATGGGCTCTCCTCGGGAGCTGGGGGTGTTGGTGGGTGAACTTTCCTCCTCTGATGTTGTGCGTCAATTATCCGCCATTGTTTGTTGGTTAGGTCCTCTCTCTTTGCGTTTTCTGCGATAGGGACCGTGAGGTCTGGATTCCTGTTGTACTCTGTGATATCATGAAAATATGCTGTCGACCCACACCTTTCTTTGCGGTGTTCAAAGTCTCTTTTTGGTCGGGTTAGGTCTATCTTTTCTATTCCGAGGGTGATCAATATGACTTTTTTCTCTTTATCTTCGTTTGTAGCAGGCTGTTGTCCTGAGCATGGCTTTTTTCTTTCTTTCTTGGTTTTTAACATTTTGGATCTCTTTTAGGCCCTTTTGCCTCAGTTCGGCACATCAAGAGTTTCTTCCAATGACGCCTCCTGCCTTGGCTGGGTCCTTTTGGTGGTGTGGGGGTTATTGGGTCCTCTGTTACGGGCTCAATCTCCACCCCTAGTGAGAACACTCCCACAAACGGCACTGTGACCGCCTTTATGGTTAGTTTTACCGTTACTGTCTGACTAGGGCTACTGGGCGTGGCCGCCCTTAATACATGTGATCCCGGATGTTGTACTTGCTGGTCTCTCCTCCATCCTTCAGGGGTCACTTGAAATCTCTTACTTTTCTCTTTAACTTTAGCTCCTGCGTGGCTCCAGCCGTCTAAGCTGGTGACTTCGTAGTGCAGGTTGTTGCCCCTTATCCCCTCTTCTCGGGGGATTCCTTGTACTGCGTCCACTGCTTCTATTTTCTCATCGCTGAATATTTCTGCTGCCAGTGCTCCCCAGGTTGTTAGTTCCCAGGGTCCTTCCCAACCTTCCTTTTTCGCAATTTCTCGTTGGTCGTCCGCCAGTTTGTCCATTCCCGTAGTATAGTCAGGTCCACTCGGGTCTCGATATACTCGGAATGCCATGGGGTACTGGGTTGCTGCTAATGGCAAATGAGCAGATGCTGCATTTGCTGGGTCATAGGGCCAGGTTCGTTTCAGCACCTGGTCCCATCCTGGTCCTTGCTTGCGGGATCGACGGGCCGGTTCTTCAGCCGCCTCGCAGTAAGGCGGAGGTTCTGGGCCTGGGTACAGAGGTGGTGCCTCTGGTCCTGGTTTTCCACATCCTTCCTCCATTGGTTCTTCCTTTTCAGACTTTCCCCAGGTTATTACCGTGGGTCTTTGTGGTTCCTGCTGTCCTACAGGGTCTCGTAGGGACAGGATAGGGTCCACATACTTCCTCACCTGCCAGCCATTTGCTTGGGCCATCTCTAACAATCTTCCTCCAGTCTTGCGACGTACACATTCTTGACAATTTATCAGTCTTTTTCCATCCCACTGGCAGGCGCAATCTTTTATTCTTTGCCTTTCTCCTCCCAGATCCCACTGGGTGATGATTAGCATTCGGGATAGGTTCTCTAGTCTGCATACTCCACAGACGTAGGCATCCAGTACTTTTACTGGTTTGTCTATCAACTTTCTCAGATCTCTTCCAGATCCTGGTGTCTTCTCTGGCCTGTTTCTTCCAGGTCCTTGCCATAATAGTGGGTGCTTTGCTGGCGTCATGCAGACCACACAGCAATTTTCTACTTGTCTCCACTCCAACAACTCCTTTTCCTCTGACAGGTAGCCCTTCTTGGCATACTCTAATTTCCGCAGGGCTCTTCCTGCCCAGAGCCCTGTTGTGCTCCTCCTGGTGACAACCACCCCTTTGATAGTGGCTACTCTAACATAGGGTGGTAGGTCTTGTGTGCTAGTAGCCATGGTTTCTGGTTCCTGGTTTCTCCTAATTAGGAATTGGCTTCAGCTGCCCTATTCCCTGGGTTCCTTGCTTCTCCAGTAATACTGTATTACTATCTAAGATCTTCTTTATGATGTCCGACTTCTCATACTTTAGCTTTATGGCTGCGTTAGCTGGGTGATCCCGGGCTTTTATCCAGACTCGCTGTCCAACTTGAAATGGATGTTTTGCCCCTGCAGTCTCTTCATATACTGCGGAACTCCTCCCCACTTCTTCGGAAGTGAAGGGGCGTTGGTTTAGCTCCTGAGAGGGGGAGGGCCTATCAACTCTCGTCCTATCATTGAGATCCCTCCCGATCTCCAGGACCTTGGTGCTCCACTCTCTCGTGTTGGCATTTTTCCCGATCCAATTTTTTACCAGCCCAATGGTGCGTTCCACCACTCCATTGGCTTGGGGTGTGTATGGCGGAGAGTAGATTCTCGCCACTCCGTTCTGTTGGCACCATTTGTCCACTTGCCCGTTTCGAAAATGAGACCCGTTGTCTGTCCTAAGCTCTTTTGGGATGCCTAGGGTACCACAGACCTGGTCTAGCATTCCCACTATGCTAGTTCCGTTTGCCTTTCTTACAGGTTTGATCGTTACAAAACCTGACATGGAGTCCACAAGCACCAGCAAGTACTTTTCTCCTTTTTTCCCGTTTATGCCCATGGGTCCAGCTACGTCCATGCAGACTGAACCCCATGGGACGGCACTTTTTATGGTGAGGCCGCCCACCCTTTGTCCTCTCCTCCCTGCGTTGTATTGACCACATACTTTGCAGTTCTTTAGGACTTGGCGGACACGGCTCTCAGGAACCCAAAGGTGCTGCTGCTCCAGTTCCTTCCGTGTGGGGAGGGTGCCTGCATGTCCCAGGCTCTCGTGCACTACTCGCACCACCTCCTCTACACTGCTCTCGGGAACGGCTTTTCCTCTTGCCGTGTCTTCCCATTTCTCGATTCCGACGAAGAATATCTTTCTGATCTGCACATAGCGGTCTACCTCTTGGTTTCCTTGCCAATGTGCCCCCTCTCTGGTGTGCGCTCGCTGGTGCACCACCTCAAGGTCCATGGTCATCCTTAGCTCCGCTACCTTTTTCCATAGGTCTTGGTGAGCTACTGTTTTCCCTTTGGCTCCTTCGAACCCGTTTTCTTCCCATATGCTCAAGTCTTCATTCATTGCTTGGGCACAGTAGAAGCTGTCTGTGATCACTCTTGCTTTTTTTATTTTTCTCTTCTCTAGCTCCAGGAGTCCTTCCAGGACTGCTGTCACTTCTCCAGCTTGTGCACTACCGGACACTCGGCCTCTCTGCCGCTGCTGCTCCTTTTCACCGTATTTCAGGATGAAGCCCCAGTAGGCATAGTCGCTGTCTTGTCCTTTCTTTGATCCATCGGTGTACACTGTCCATTCATATGGCTCAGTTGTCCTCTCGTCCTGTTTTTGTGGCTTCTTTTTGCCGGAGGTCAATGCAGGGCCTATCTCTAGGTCTGGGTCTAACAGGATGTCTTCCCACCTTCCCCATCTCACATTAGTCGCTTTGGTGCTCTCTATGGTAGCTTTTCTCAGGAATCTGTGCACCTGGCTTTGGGTGACGACTTTGATTCCCTGTCCCTGGGCCAGTTCTTTTAGAGCTCCCCAGTACTTTGCTAGTACCGCTAACTCCTTTTCCTCCTCATGGTACTTTTTCTCCACTGAGGACAGGGTATAGCTCCACAGAGTCACCATCCCTCCATCCTCATTTTTCACTTTCACCACTGCATTATCTTCCTCACAGCTGATGTCTGCCACTAGCCTACAGGTTAGGCTTCTTGGTTCTAGTCTTATGGCGTCTTTGATGGCTTGTCTGAGTTTCTCCAAGTTTTCTTGGTCTTGTGCGGTCCATTCCAGCCTCTTATCCGGTCGTTCTCCTGGCATCAATTCTCTCTTTTTTAGGCGGGCATATAGTGGTTTAGCGTACCTTTGATAGCTGGGTACGTGATCTCTCACGTAGTTACATAGCCCCAGAACTTTCTGGAGCTCGTTTTCCGTTGTTGGGGGCAGTATTTGATCTAGTTTTTCTCTGTACCCGTCTGATAGTCCCAGGTCAGTGGAGACCTGAAACCCTAGGTAATTGACTTGAAACTGCCCAAACTGACATTTCTTCAGGTTCAGTTTTAACCCAGCTGCTGATAGTCTCATCACCACCTGTTCCAACCTGTCCAGGTGTTCTTCCTCTGTGTCGTCTGCTATGAACACATCGTCGATGTAGACTGTGGTGTCCAGGCCTTTCAGGATGTCCATTACAGCACTTTGGAAAACATTAGGGCTATTTTTGTAGCCTTGCGGGAGGCGCTGCCAAACGTACGCTTTCCCTTTGTGTGTGAAGGCTGTTTTTCCTTGGGAAATCCTGGCTAGCGTCAGACTGAAAAACCCATTGGCTAGGTCAATGCATGATTTGAACTTTTTGACCTTTAGCGTCTTCAGCGTCCCTTGTGGGTTGATCAGACTGGCTCTATTAGCTATGGTCCTTCGATTCAAGGCTTTGAAGTTGATTACTGGCCTCCATCCTCCTCCTGCGGCTTCAGGTTTCTTTACCGCTTGAATGGGGCTGTTCGTTATGGGGTTTGGTTCTTCTCTGATAACCCCTAACTTTGTCAACTCTTGCACAATCAAGTCCATTTCTTTAACGGCTTCTGGATTTAGGGGGTATTGGCGAACTGGTGGATGTACTCCCCCTTCTATGGTGTGTGTGTAGGCTGGTCCCAGCCTGCCACAGTCGTTCTTGAAATATGCTACTATTGCCCCCTCTATTATCGCCCTCAATCTTCTCTTGCCAGCTGGCGAGAGGTTACTTTCTTCTACCTTTTCTGTTGTTACTGCTGGAACGTCCACTGGTTTGTACCAGGTTCCTGGGTTGTTTTGTGATGGTGGTTGCCCTACCCTGATCACTCTGGATTGTAGACATCGTAGTCGTTTCTTCACTGGGGTTCTTTCCTCCTTGGGGAGGTGTAACTCTTTCAAATCTTTTGGAGTTATTAGATCATAGGGTCCTAGAGCCCATACTAGGCCCCGCCATATTCCATATGGTACTTTTCTTATTGATTTATCTGCCAATTGTACTTTGAGATGTCCCTCTGTTTCGAGTTTCTTTCGGGTCATGGACACCTCTGCCCCGGAGTCTACTAGGTAAGGGGTGTCTGCGACTTTGGTGTAAATGTCGTCCCCCACCCAGTAGGCATGCTCCAGGGTGACCCTTGGTTTGGAGGCCATTATGCTGTGGCCCCGCCGCGGCTTTGTTTCCTAGCCTCGGCGAGAGCCGCTCTTTGTTCTGTTGTTAACTTGCTGTATTCTTCTGAATTCAGATACTTTCCTGCTCCCTGTGCCTGGCTTCTTGTTGTTGGCCTATTGTTAGCTTGGTTGTTGTTATTGGCTCTGGCGTCCTGAGTTTGGGGTCTTGGCTGGTTATTATCTCTTTGCTGGCGCTCTTGGGCTGGAGGGTACGGCCGGCGTTCCGGTTGTTGTTGTCGTTGGAACTGTCGGTTCGGTGGCTGTGAGTAGCCTCCTTGTTGCCGTTGGTAGGTTTGTCCCCTGTTATTGTTATCGTACTGCCTCCGGGGCATCGGTTCTTCTCTGTTGTTACTCTGTGACCCTGATGCCTGCCCTTTGGGTTGCGTCTCACGCTTCTTGCGCCAGTGTTCTTGTAGCAGGTCCCATTTTACTACCAGCTTTTCTATGTCTTTCAGTGTTGTTTCTAGGGGATTCATGGTGATGAAATCCTGCTCTCCCCCTCGTCCATTGACCAGGGCCTGCAACACTCTTGAGTATCTGGTTGGGCTAACGTTGTTTTTTAGGGTCTGCCAGACCTGGGTCAGTGGGTGTCGATCATCCAGCTCACCCTTCGCCCTCTCCACCCAGTACTCTTCGTCTTGTTGTTGCCATAACACATATCGCTCGTAATGCTTTTGGGCTGTCTCTTCGCCTGTCACTGGTTTTCCGGTGACTCGTGTCAGCCATAGCTTTTTAGCCTTTTCATGGTCAGTAATTGATTCTACCAGGGGCCATTGACTCTTTAGGTAAGCTTTCAAGTCCTGATCTTTTGGGCGTTCAGGTATCATCATCTTGAGTTTCTTGAATTCGTCGAAAGCATTTCCCTCCTCCGGGTTCCTGCCGTGATCTTGTGTTCTAGGTTCCTGAGGGGTTTTCTCTGGGGCTTCGTCTTTGACTTGCGGTTTTTGCACTTCTGATTGGTTGGCTCTTGTTTCCAGGACCACTATTTCATTTTCTTCCTCTGACACTTGGTCAGTCTCTTGGACTTTTTCCAGGTTGTTTTGAGCGTGTTGATGCGCTGCCTTTTTCATTCTTCGCAGCATTACATCATGGCTTACTGCTAAGAAACTGGTTCTAAAGTTGGCTGTGAGTTTTTGGCAGGTTGATAATTTACCGCATGATGGCATGTTGAGCAGGTTAGCCCATTCTCCTAATGGGGCCTTTACTATCAGGGCTGTCGGCTCCTCCAACCTGCTAGGCCAACTCTGGGGCATTTCATAGTCTGTTTGCTCTACTTCAGGGACGTATGCTTTTCGTCCGTCCTTTGTGGTCAGGCATCCCAACTGTAGGTTTCTGGCCAGCCTTTCAGACGCCCTTTCTATGTCTAGGTTGGGTACTGGGTTCTTTTTTCCTTTGTATATGGCTGTTCTCAAGGGCTTTGCTGGGCCCGTCATCCCGAATCCATCAATGGAGCTGTCTCCTTCGGGATTACTCTGTCCGTCCTCGTCATCATCGCCCAGTATCCCATCGTCTTCTTCGTCACTGATTTCCTCTTCTATAACTGGCGGCATTCTCCTTGGAGGTGTTGGTGTGTCCTTTACTAGTGGGCTTTTCCTCTGAGGTGACGGTGGATTCTCTGCCGGGGGTTCCTCCCTCCGGGGGGTTAATGCTAAAGGCGGGCCTTGGGTACCGTCTGTCACTGTCAGCGGAGAACCTCTTTCATCCGGAGTGGGGCTAGGGGGTGTTGGGTGTTGTCGCCCTGGTTTCCCTGCCTCCATCTCTTCCAGTATGCTTTGGCAGATTCCTGTTAGTTCTGAACGCCTTTTCTCCTGAGCGTCTCCTCTTAGCGCCGCTCGTCTCTCTTCCAGAGATCTCACCGTTTTGAGGAGTTGTGGGGCGACGCCGTGTCTCCGTAGTTGTAAAGACGCTTCATCTGGAGGACTGTGTTTAAATCTCTCTTTTATAGCTTTTCCCATTTCCATGGCGACCTCAGCGTCAGGATCTACTAGGAAGATTTTCTTCAGGGACATCTGTCCCTGGTTTTCTTTGACATAGTCGTGGATGGCTGCTGCCATTGCATAGGCACTTGTGTCTAGGGGCACTCCATATATCCCTGTGCTGATGGCTGGGATTCCTATGGTCGCGCATTTGGCCTCTTCGGCCTTGCGTAGGCTTGCTTTGATTGCGTTGTATATGTGCCATGCCAACTCTGATTCGGGGTGCACGTCCTGCGTGGGTCCCACGGCGTGGATCACGACTCGACTTGGGAGGTTTCCCGCTTTGGTCAGGGCTGCTTCGCCGACTTCCACGGCTCCTTCCCTTGTCACATAGTCGGTGCTTGCTTTTTGTAGGCTGGGTCCCGCGGCTTCGCTCAGCTTCTTTGCCAGTCCTCCTACATGTTTCAGGTTTTTGTTTGCTGCATTTACCACAGCATCTACCCTCATCATAGTTAGATCCGCTTGTAAAGCTTTGATTTGGGGCAGTCCCACTTCTTGATGGACCACCCATCCTTTGGGTGTTGGCTGAGGTTTTGGTTGGGGTTTAGGTTGGGGTTTAGGTTGGGGTAGTGGTCTTTCCGGCTTTTTTGGAGCTCCTTCCATCCCGGCTTTCTGTCTTTTTGAGTAGCCTAGCCCTATTTGGGGGATTTGCCGGACTGGGTTAGTGTTCCGCCAATAGTTTTTCACGGCCCTGATGGCCGCTTTCCCCGCCTGCTCCCAAGGGTAGAGTCCCGATCTCAGTCCGTTAACGTGGATATTTACTCGTCTCATTTCGTATTTGGTGGCTTCGTTCAGTCCGATCACTAGGGCTTCCTGTATGTTGGTGTGATACTCTTCCTCCCCTTCTTCATAGCCTCGGGTGGAGACATGTATTATTGTATCATAATTAGTGTCTCCCTCGGTGGTGATCATTACCACTGGCCTGTCTTCGGGCTCTTGATCTTGCAATCTTTCTTTCCAATCACGTTGCTGCCGGCCATAGTCCTTCCCGGCTGCCTCTGTCACGCTTTTCCGAAATTTTGCATTGTTTGCTTCTGCCCTCCAGTTTGTGAGCATCAAGAGCGCGTGCGCTTCCTGTTCCCAGGGATTCCCGTACCACACGAACATGGCTCCGCTCCCCTGCCTCTGGATTTGTGGTTGTTCACTGGTCAGGGGTTTTAGTATTCTGTTATCGATCATTTCTCTAATTCGTCTGCCTTGCAGTATTCTCTCTTGAGGGTCGTTCAGGGCCTTTATTGGGTACATCTTGATCCCTCCGTCTGGTGTGGGTGCCTTTTCACCCGCACTCGTTTCTTCCAGCCCCTTTATGTCTTTTTCCACTCGGCTTAGTCGTGCTTCTAGTTCCGTGATGGTTTGCTCCGGGGGGGTTAGTATCATAGGCCGGGTCGTTAAATCAGTTCTCTGGTGGGTTGATGTTCCTTGCCCTGGATTCCCATGGCCTCCTTCATCCTCACTGCCTGCTTGTGACCCGTCTGGGGTAGGTGATTGTCTTTCCATCCCCTGTTCACTGCTTCCGGGGGTCGCCTCTTCCCTATTCGCTTCCTCCTCTAAGTTGGCTTGGCCTCCTTCGTCTTCCGAGTTGTCTGCCGTTGAACCACCTCCTCCGTTATTTTTGATGTTGTCAAAAGGAGCAGGGGTGCTAGACCCACTACGCGGGGGCGGTTGCGCACTCGCTCGTTTTTTCCCGATTTCCTGCAGCTTCTCCCAGAGTTCCTTGTGTTCTGCGTATTTTGCTGCAGCGGTCGTTTCTTTCCCCCTTAAGGAGAGGTCATGCTGCGTCAACGTGCTGAGTAGCTTTACTATGGGGTCGCATTCCTGTCGGGAGCTCACCAGCCTGGTTATTTCCTGTCCTGCTACTGTTTCAGACCACCATTCCAACCATATTTTGATCGCCGCTTTGCCTTTCATTTTCTTTGGGCTCGATCTTACGATTATCAACATCGGGTGTGCTCCAACGTTGCGAACTAGGATGTATTCTCCTCCTTCTTTAAGTTTTTTCAGTACGCCTTTTTCCACTTCTTCCGGGCCTATCGAGGAATTTCCTTCTCGGACCCATTTCCGGACTCCTATGTCTGCTAGCTTCCATCCTTCTTCTCCGGCTATCGGTACTAACCAGTGGTCGAGCCCTACATCTGCCTCTGGTTCCTCCTCCGGTGTTGGGGACTCCGGTGATTCTTCAGGGGCGCTCCCCTCCTGCTTTGTTTCTCCTGTTCCACCGAGCAGGTCTTCGAGCTGTCGCTCAGCGTCCGTTCCTCCTTCTGCCATGGCTTGTTCTGTTTTTATTTTGTTTCTTTCTATCGGTCTCTCTTTCTTTCTTCGTCGTCGAGTCGTGTTTCTGGCAATGCCGTCCGATTCCGTCTCTCGGTTAGGGATGGCAGAAACACTTATTGGCTATCCCAACAGTCCCGGGGTGATCTCAACTCACTCCCTCCTGGGCTCTGTTAGTCTTCTGGCCGGTGTTATTTTTCTTAACACAGGGCCCTTAGCTCCCAGCTACCTGCTGGTCACCGCGTTGCCGGGGAACCTCACTGGGTTTCTTCACACCCAGTGGCTCCTTCTTCAGCTTTTTCCGGAAAGTCCTTGCGGAGGGGAACTCCTGTTCCTTAGTCGGCTGACTTCTTCCGGAATCCGGGTCGTCCAGTAGTTCTTTTTAGACCGCTTCGGTACTCTTACCGTCACGGTCCCTGTTCGGGCGCAAACTGTTCAATCCCGGTATTCTAGCCCAGTACAAGGCTACCGTACAGCCCTCCCTAAACTATCCTAGCCTAGGGAATTATGCTGCTTGTGGCGAGGAGACTCACCTAACTATTAACCGTCTACTTTTTGTAGCCTTCCCCGCTTACCCTATTGTATTTATGCCCCGGGGGATAGCCCTATCGACCCGGGGTAGCCTACAATTGTCACGTACAATTCACGACGGCTCTCCTCTGTTGATTGAATCCGTTGGTGTGGTTGTTAGGATATCGATTAATAGCAAGTATACTTTTGCTATAGGGGAATGTTATGACTTTACAGATTAGGATAACCTACTTAGAACCATTTGAATGTTAAGCACACTTGATTTTCTTCATTTACTGTCACTCAGAAATACCCCCTTCTAGGGGTAGAAAATATCCAATGTCCACAAAGATACTTTAACTATAAGGTTATAGTTTTATTTTAAAGCTTTTGCATAGCGTTACAGCTCAATGTAGCAAATAGTACAATTAATTCAAATTACATTTAAAATGACAGATGGTAAACTGTAACTGGTAAAATAAT
>OMKL01152943.1:0-13196 GCA_900302295.1 Parasudis fraserbrunneri | reverse complement strand
CATTTAACACAAACTCTGGATGGACTTAGAATAAATTATATAGGGGTATGTACATGGAGTGTAGTATTTGCTGTGTACAGAATCTACAGGTATGTACAAATATACAGAATGTACAGATATGTACAGATATACAGAATGTACAGGTATGTACATATATACAGAATGTACAGGTATGTACTGATAGACAGAATGTACAGTATGCACAGTATGTAGTCCTTCATACATAATTATAAATATAAAATATAAAATAAAAAAAAGATAAGAATAAGATAATATAAGGCAAGGTGCCATTGTGTGTGTATGTGTGCGTGAAGAAGAGAGGGACAGAGAGTGTGTATGTGTGTGTGTGAGAGAGAGACAGTGAGAGAGAGAGTGTGTGTGTGTGTGTGTGTGTGTGTGTGTGTGTGTGTGTGTGAGTCCTCAGAGTTGGTCAGGTGAGTGTTCAGTGATTTTCCTGTCAGTCGTCTGTTGTACTAGACCACTTGGCTGCTCGGCAGTGTTCTTGGCATTCAGCAGCCTGATGGGTGGGGATAGAAGCTCCTCTTGAGCCTTTCTCCTTTGGCCTTGTGGGCGCGATACCTCCTGCCAGACCGCAGTAGAACGAAAAAGGTCATTGTCCGGGTGGCAGGTGTCCTTCATGATGCGTTTGGCCTTTGACACGCACCTCTTGTCATACTGTAAATGCCCTGTAGGGGGGGGCAGTGCCCTCTCCGTGATCCATTCTGCTGCCTGAATCACTCAGTCAAGGGCGCTGCTGTCTTTCACGGTGCTGTTTCCATACCAAGCAGTGATGTTCCCTGTCAGGAGGCTCTCAATGGTGGCTGAGTAGAGTTTCCGCAGCGTCTGAGGGGACGCTCTGAATTTCTTCAGCTGCCTGAGATGGTACAACCTTTGCCATGACTTCTTCATCACAACTTCTGTGTGTAGTGACTGTGACAGGTTCTCGGAGATGTGGACACCTTGGCATTTGAAGCTGTCCACTCTTTCCACTGGGGTCCCATTGATGTTTAGGGGGGTGTAGTATCTCTCCTGCTTCCTCCCATATCACCTCTTTACTATCATCTCCTTTGTCTTACTTACATTTAGTAGTAGGCTGTTTTCCTGGCACCATCCAGTCAGGTTCTCCACCTCCTTCAGGTACACTCCCTCATCGCTGCTGGAGATCAGGCCTACTACTGCTGTGTCATCAGCAAACTTGACGATGGTATTTGAGGTTTCAATGGCTATGCAGTCATGCGTGTACAGGGAGTATAGCAGGGGGCTCAAAATACAGCCCTGGGATGCTCCAGTATTCAGGATGAGGGGCGTTGAGGTGTGGTTTCCTCCCCTCACCACCCGGGATCTGCCTGTTAGGAAGTTGAGGATCCATTTACATAGGTCTTTGTTTAGACTCAGTCTCCTGAGCTTTGTGACAAGCTTGGAGGGGATTATTGTGTTGAAGGCTGAGCTGTAGTCGATGAAGAGCAGTCGCACATATTTTCCCTTTCCTTCGTCCAGGTGTGACAGGGCGATGTGAAGGATGTGGGCGATGGCATCATCTGTCGATCTGTTGGGTCGGTCGGCACACTGTAGTAGGTCCAGTGTCCTTGACAGTGAGTGGCTCATGTGGTTTGCAACTAGCCTCTCAAAACATTTCATCACCACAGATGAGCACAGTCACCTTTTTGATTCTAGCTTTAAAGATCCCCTCCACTCACAATGTGTTTTTTATATGGATAACTCCTCTTTGACTATACAGCTTGTCATTTGTGCATAACTTGTCACCTGAGGTCAAACCTATCATTGGGCCAATATGTGGTAATCTGACACATTTAGCTTCAGCATACACAAAGAGGCTTGATCTGAATGTAGCCTTAAGATGTATGAATGCAAAGCATCTCCAAGATTCAGGCTTGACAACTGTGAATTTGACTGAGCAGGAAGCAGACATGACAATTTTGTTCTATTTTTCTCCATCACTGCAGGGTATATACAAATATCTGTCTAAGTATTTCCCTGACTTCAGCAGCCGTGGGATAGTGGTTGGATATGACACAAGAGCCCAGGAGGAAAGTGGTTGCTCCAGTGAAAGGTACTTCAATCACCACACACCTCATTTGCTCTTTGTAACAACAGCCAAAATTAGGGATGCAAGAAATCAACATTTTCTCTTATCGATTACACCAGGCGTGGGCAACCTTTTTGGGCATGAGATCTACTTTGCCCTTGTCCAAGGCTGGCGAGATCTACCATCGCCAGCCAAGCAAACAGAGTGAAAATCACCACATTTTTAAGTCTTATCATTGGCTGGCTAATTGGAATAATGCAAACATACAAATTAATACATATTAATGAAAACATATTTTGATATTGATAATAAAGTGTCAATTCTGGCTATTTGGGGGAAAAACCATATGCATGTTGAAAAAATGATGGGACCTTTAAATTACTTATAGCACTTGCTTCACTTACTTAATATAGACCCCAGTGTATTAGTCCATTGCAAAATATTCTACAAATCAAATTGTGGCTGCTTAGTTTTCAAATTCAAGATTAAGGAAACAATATAAATTCTCAGTGATCAAGATGTTTATTTGACATTTAAGAAGTCATGCATTCTACAACACAAAATATTGTATTCTCTCTTATTTCAGAAGCAAAAATGAGTCCAAGCACTTGAATCTAACCAAAATGTCCCTCTGCTCAGCCAGTGGACGTCTGAGTAATAATGCCACAACAAGAGCACACCTAACATATACACCTTCCAAACATCAAATTAAAACATTTGAAGTCTAGTCTCATGACATGTCCGATCCAGGTGATGTCTGGTAGGAGGATGAGTGCTCGCACAATTTTCTCCAGAAGGGTGTTATTACGATGAAAACATAATCCTCTTCTCATTCTGTGTAGAATGGTAGGTTGCTGTCTCTTGGTGTCTCATCCTATAGCCTACCCATCCTTAACTATGCTGGTTTAACCGTCTGATCATTTTGTAAGAGGGTAGCCCAGGGCTGTTGATGACACACTGCTTAGCATGCGAATGCGAAACGGGGTACCCAGTAAAAGCCAGCGGAAAAAGCAGGCAGGCCAAAGAGCTACCCAGGACAAGGATTTGCTGAGATTCAAGTTTAAACCAGCAAGCCTGAGTGTGATTAGATGACTGACAAAATGATGGATGTCTTGTCTGGGTTGTCCAACTCATCCAGTGATCGACTCCAAGGCCCCTTGCGATCGACTGGTCGGTCGAGAAAAAAAGACATGGTTGCTCACCTCTGAATTACAAGTTCCAATCCTTAAAGATTCAGTACAATGAAAATTGTGTTTTTCGATCTCATTGCATTTTTTAACAGAAGGTATGTTGGAAGGTAAAATTACCTGAAATGTTAGAATTGTTGTTGTGAAAAAAAGCCCTTTGATCACTATCCCCCTGGATATCAATAGAATCAAACCATTTCAAATATACAATCTGCTTCCCTGAAAACATTGCATAATCTACTTGGGTTACCCTGGTTGGCCCATCAGTCAAATTGTCAGTTGTCAGTAGTTGTAGAGGATATCAGCTAGCTAGTCCACAAACAAGTAATGAAACTAGTTTTCTACAATTTAGTGAATTTTAGTGGTTCAAAAACATCCACAGCAACTGTGTACATTTATTTATCACCTGCTAGCACAGGATAGCCAATGTTAATCTCTCATAGCAACTGATCACACTGGTCCCATGAATGTGTTCACATTTGAAAGCTTAATGTATTATGATACTAACTTGACATCTCCTTTCAATGAACAGAAGGCCATGCCCCCTCAACATATTGAGAGCTGGTTGTGCCCAGAGAGGGTGCACAAAAACAGTTATAACCAATCAAATGATACATCTGAAGCTGAAAAATGACACTCCTGACATTAGCATTCCACAATAAGCTTTCTCTGACTGAATTAACATCATTGTACTGGTTCTTTAAGGAGTGCTTGTTTGATCGTTTTGTAGTTTATGTTTTACACAGTTCGATCTCTGATAATTGTGCACTAGAATCAATGTGGGGCAGCATATAATGCTATATAGAGGTTAATAACTAGCCTGGCAGATACCCACAGACTGGCCGTGAGTCCAAGATAGTCACTTTCTGTTTCATTGGAATATACACTGAATTTTAGGCCTAGAAAACATTTTCAATTAGAACTTTTTGTAATCGTTTATGATTTATAAATTACTCAAATACACATTTGCACCCCTTAGATTAAATTGTTTGACCCTTCCTATTAATGGATAAGATTATATTCAATGATTACGTTTTTAAAATTTGTTTTGTAACTGTGTTATGTGCTTTGCATGCATGGTGTTGAATACTTGTCAGACGAGTAAGAGCGCCTCCTCCTCCTAGTGAGGGGATTGTGTCACCAACTGACCAAAAAGCCCGCTCCCCTTTTTATCCACAAATCTCAATACTGCTTGCACAGGCTTTCAGAACTGAGTGGAAAAAGCTTGTGACAGGCTAACCAAATTGAGGTAACATGTATAGACCTAAAATCTTTTTTAGGGAGAAATTTTCCTTTTAAAGGTCATATTATGAAAAACTCACTTTTTCAGTGCTTGTGCACATACATTTGGGTCTCTGATGGGCCTACTAACATACGGACTGTGAAATAAGACAACCCAGTGAGATTTGGTACACAGCCCATATTCAGAAACTTAGCCTTTAAACGAGCCGTTTGGACTCCCATATCTATGTGATGTCACAACAATACAGGTGGTCCTTGACTTGTGTGTCTCTGTTTTTCAAGATGGCGGCTTGCTTGTAAACCTTCTCTTTTTCCACCTAAACGGTTCACTAAAATACGTTTCTGACAACAATTTAGGCGAGAAATAGGATATGCAATTGCTGGATCTTAATTCATTCATTCATATTTGATCTGCAATGCCTAGTTTGACAGTTTGATCTGAATTTCGTGAGCCAAGTGTGCGTGTTCGTGTGTGGTTATGCTGCAGACACAGAAACAGCCCGTCAAGAACAGGACTGAAACAGAGGGGTTTAGAGACATGCTAGAGTGCATACATAATCTGAGTGGTATTTTCAGCAAAAAACTTCAAAGACCTCACCTTTTGTGGACCTCAGAGACTTATATTAACTTGTTGAAAAGGAGTATAATATGTGACCTTAAGGTATCCAGCAATATACATTGATTAGCAGTTATTTTTGTTAGTGATAAGTCATCTATTGTACACACAAACTGTAAGAGATTCAACATGATTTTAGCTTATAATAGCCATTCGCTATTGGCCCCCACCCATTACTGTTTTCTGTATAGTATATGCATCTGGCTAACAGAGAGTTAAGCCTGTGTTTTTCATACATACACTTATGGTGGCTCACCACGATATACGAAAGTCCCATCAGAAATGTATTTCCCAAACTTACGCAATAACATTTTAATAACACATACATGCACATACAACAACAATTCTCTCTTGGCAGCGCTTCCATTGCCTGCCCCGACCTGCTTCCACCTATACCCTAAGAACCTGTGGGAAACATTGCCGGCATATTGTTTTATTTTGCAAATGCTTCAGACCGTACTACAGTGTGTAAAATGTATGGCCACATCTAAGTAGAGAGGGTCTGGTTAGGACCAGGGTGGTAATGCATTAATGGGCAAGTTCAGAATTTTTTACGCCTAGCCCTGTTCTACCCCTACTTACCATTGATATTGTCATTTGGTAGAGTCCTGTCTCAGCACAATCCATATTGCTCCCCATACTGGATACCCACAGCTCTGGCTAGTTGGCCACAAAATCAATACAAAGTCAATGGGGCCATGCTCCAGTCTTTACAAGTCCTGAAATAAACGCTGAAGCCTACTTTGGATGCACAGTAGCCTGACATGACAGACCCATGAAACGTACACAAGCTAGCTCCACAGGGTCGGAAAGCGTCCCATTGAGAAATGAACCAATAGCTTGCCGGGGAAAATTGTCATCAATAAAGTCAATTTGATTTACCATGATGATGGGTTGGTGTCTCTTCATTAACGACGGTGGGAATTCATGGCGCTGTGATTACATAAAAGTACAAGAAAAAGGCTATTTCTCCATTTATGTGTGTGTTACCAAGGCAAAGGGCTGTCAGTGTGCCATCGGACAGGGGCGTTTTATATTAAAGTTAGAAAAGAATAGATTAGAATAGCCTACATGTGTGAGATATGCCTTGTTGCTGCTGTTAGGACAGAGGGGGGCACAAAATCTTCTTTTTCTTGTACTTTAATGTAATCACAATGCCAGAATTTCCCCCTGGCATGAGAGGCAACACACCAACACATCACCATGGTAAATCAAATTGACTTCATTGACAACCTTGTTCGCTGGCAAGCTATTTGTTTATTTCTCAATGCGCTGCTTTCAGACCGAATGGAGACCTAGCTTATGTACGTTTCATGGGTCTGATGTGTCAGGCTAGATGCGCTGTGGTGTACGTTTCAGCGTTTATTATTTATTTCAGGGGTTGTACAGACTTGAGCTTGGCCCCATTGACTTCGAATTAATTTTTAGTTCTAACTCGCTGGAGCTGCTGCTGGTATCCAGTTTGAGGAACAGTCTGGATTGTGTTGAGAAAGGACTCTATCGATGGACAACATCATTGGTAAGAAAGGGAACTTACCCTCTAACTACCAACATGGCACATTTCTATCATTTTGTCCACAGCATATGTGAAGCATAGGCTATATGAAGTAACAAGACTTTTTTTTCTGTATTCCACAGACTTGCACGACTGACTGCTGCTGTGATGCTGTGTAAAGACATTCCTGTCTACCTGTACTCCACATACGTCCCCACTCCGTTTGTGGTAAGAATAATTATTGATTTAGTTTCACACTGCACTAATGTTCTAGTTGTGAGCCCAATTTCTGTTTCTGTAAAGGGCAAGGCATAGAAATTGCCAGGGAGCTCACAATACGATAACAGTGCCATACTACACTACAGATCTCGGCTATTTGCTGTTCTATTAAACCTTATTTCTTGAGGCAGTACCATGTTGAAATCAGTTGTAGTTGTGACTGTGAATGTGGATCATGGCATTGATTCAGTATTGTGGAGGAACGAATCAAAACACCGTACTCTGTTGATCCCCCTCACCCTAACGCTAGAACGAACAGACGCATTTCCATAGTGTAATAATAAACTGTTCAAACCGCTTCTTATGTTGACCTCTTCCAGCCATATGCTGTGAAAAAGTTTGGAGCTGCAGCTGGAGTGATGGTCACTGCCTCCCATAACCGTAAGGAGGACAATGGATACAAGGTAATCACTGTTTACGAAACGTATCTGCGCACTTGTGCTTCATAGGTGCTCGGAAGGGAGTGTGTGGATGACAAATCTGGCTTTGTAGCTTTGCCAACAGTGTAACTGAGGAAGTGAACACACACATGTGCACACATACACATATGAATCAACCAACCACCCAACAAACCATGACAAACCCTTGACAGATATCAATATTATGCTCATGGGCATAATGACATTATACACACCAGAGGCTGACATGAAGTGCCTCTAGAGCAGAGGTGGGCAACCATGTCTTTTCGATCTACCAGTCGATCGCAAGGGGCCTTGGAGTCGATTGCCGGACGAGTTGGACAACCCAGACAGACACATCCATCATTTTGTCAGTCATCCAATCACACTCAGGCTTGTTGGTTTAAACTTGAATCTCAGCGAATCCTTGTCCTGGGTGGCTCTTTGCTGCCATATATCACGTCACGAGTACCCACGAAAGACACAAGAACGCATATTGATAATCAGCCACTGTGTTGTTCTTTGCTTGGCTGGCGATGGTAGATCTCTCCAACCTTGGAAAAGGGCAATGTAGATCTTATACCCAAAAAGGTTGCCCACCCCTGAAAGCATTCGATACGAATCCCAGATATTGTTGTATTCCAGTCTTGTAATGGTTTTGCCTTATACTAATTAACCTTTATTTATACAGCACTTTAAAAAATAAATGGTAAAAAAAGACCGAAATAGGCTGAGGTGACATTTCTAAACCAACTAGTTTATAAAAGTAAATTTTATTTAATAACCAGCTTAAATGTTTCTTATTCAGCGAGCCTGATCTGTTATTCCCACTGAAGGTTTACTGGTATAACGGAGCCCAGATCTCCTCCCCTCATGACAAGGAGATCCTGAGGTGCATTGAGGAGAGCACGGAGCCCTGGAGTGACTCCTGCTGGAATGAGACTCTGGCAGACAGCTCCTCCCTGAGGAGTGACCCATTGCAGGAGATCAGCAGGAGCTACATGGAGGAGCACGCCGCCTTCCTGTGTTTTCATAGGTGAGTCCGGTTGAGGTTGTGCTCATCATATTGTAGTCAGACTCAAGATTCAGAATTGTAATGAGGCTGGAGAGAGTGCGATAGGAAAAGCATATGTTAATATAATTGACAACTATCAAGTACAGGGGCTTTTGTTGTTATGGATACATTTTCTGTCTCAGATCGGTCATCACTGCTATAAAATAAAGCCAGTTTGTGTAAAAAATATATGCACTACACATACAGTCTGAGTCTACAAAAAAAAGTTTCCCATTCACTAACAATGGAGCAAATCCAGACTGTACATCTCTTCACAATAGAGGTTGGAGTCTCGTTTCTTTTGATTTCTAGCTTTGGGAGAGAGTTTACATTCACATATTGATCGAACTGCTGTAGGCTAGTGAATACCTAATGCCAATTCTGAAATTGAATGGTATTATTCCTTTTTAAGTAAAAATTGAAATGACAGCTGACTAACCCTTATACACATCTCCATCCACCACTCCTCCACTTTTTTACCATTTAGGGAGCTCAACATCAAGTCCCCATTGAAATTTGTGCATTCGTCCTTCCACGGAGTAGGGCACAGCTACGTCCAGCAGGCTTTCCTGGCCTTTGGCTTCCCTCCGCCCATCTCTGTCCCTGAGCAGAGAGACCCTGATCCAAACTTCTCCACAGTCAGATGTCCAAATCCAGAGGAGGGAGAATCTGTTTTGGTAGGATAATGAATTAATGATTTCTGAACTCCGCTTACCCAGAGCCATTGATTAAAAGAGTTTGAACACTTTAAGTTTTCAGTTGCAGTCTTTTAGCTCCACTGTATTATTCCATGACTGTTTCTACATGGCAGAGCTGACTTAGAATGCTAGGCCGATCACTATGGTGATATTACAGAGGCCGGTATTTCATATATGTACATATAAGTACTGCAACATAGCCAAATTCTCGTTCAAATAATTCAAATCAGTGGCTCTGGCCTTAACGTACAATTACTTTGTGCAGGTAATTTGATGTGAAATGCCTACTGGCAACATAAAAAAAAATGTAATAGTCAGCATAACAAAAAAAAATAAAAATGATTTTTTTCCAGGAGCTCTCCCTTCGCCTGGCAGAGAGAGAGAATGCCAGGATTGTGTTGGCGACAGATCCTGATGCAGATCGCTTGGCTGTTGCAGAACTGTCTAACGGGTAAGTGTCCTGATCATTTCTAGCAGGCACCGACATAATGTAACATCACCATACAGACAACAGGCACACTCAAAGGTTCTATTGAGATATGGACATGAACACTGCACAAGAAATGAGTATACCTAGACTAGGGTTCAATATTATCGTTTTATGATATTGTATCGTATCGGGAACATGTCATGATGGAATTGTGATATTGTTGAGCACAATTCTGTAATCTAAATCAATGATGGCAGCCGCATATTAACTCAAATATCTCTCAAAATGAGATCTTCAGTATTTGAGGGGAAATTATTTGAAAATTATGAGTTTTGGTATGATATCACACTTTGCATTGTCAAATGTGATAAACCGCAATGGGATTATTTACTTGCATGCGTGATATTTATATATATATATATATATATATATGTATATATATTGGAGAAAAATTCAGATGATTATCGTGATGTGAGTTTCTTTCATTTCGCCCAGCCCTACCTCATGCACATGTTTAGTTTGCCCAATTATACGAGGCAAAATGTGACATATATGCATAACCGTCATCTCCATATTGACACCTCTTTATTTCAGTTAAAAGTTTTAGTTTATTTGCCATTTGTAGGTATTAAACTATACACTAGAAAGCGTGCTGAGCTAAATATAAGAGTGGAGTGGACAAAGTGCAGAATCAAGGTAAAATTTTATTTTCTAGCCATAGCTCACATTGGAGCACAATTAAGGTGGATGCAAAAAAGTTATCAGAAAGGTAGATATGTTAGCATAGGTTAACTAGACAGAATTACAACAAAATTCAGCAGAGGAGCAGGTAACATGACTGCACTCTACTTAAGCGTCGTCATAGATCTCATTACTGATACTGTTGCTGTAAATGTCTGTAATTTGAACCCAATAACTTGATGTTGTGACAATAGCACACTTAGAGTAGATGACCAGATGATAACACCAATGTCAGCCAGCTGAGCAAAATATGATCGTTCTTTTGTTGAAGATTTTGTCATGGTGTTTCTCTTGACTATTAAATTACACAGATTCTATTATGAATAAGTGATAGACCTAATATGTTACGTGACATTATTCAATTCATTCTTATGTTAACTTAGTTTATTATAAAGTTAACACCAAAATATTGGGTCAACAATATTGACTGAAAGCAGACCATTGATACATATTTCATGAGCAGTTCACACATAGAGTGGTGTTCTGTTTTAAAGGTGCCGATGGAAAGTGTTCACTGGTAACGAACTGGCAGCTCTGCTGGGCTGGTGGATGTTGTTTAATTGGAAGGAGAGACACACAGACCCCACCGACACAGACAAAGTTTACATGCTGGCCACCACTGTCTCCTCCAAGATCCTCAAGGCCTTCTCACGTATGGAGGGCTTCCATTTTGAGGTATGTTGTTGTTTTCCAGTGTACGTAACATCTCATATCTGCAAACGTTACATTTTTCAAGAGTTGAGAAAAACTGGGTATTTATTTATTTATGGGCGAATCGAGTTCTGGCAAGGACACTCTTAAGACTTAGAGTCTAAGTCATGCGTGGAACTGTGACCGCTCAGCTGATGCTCCATCATCCCACCTACACTGATTTGACAGTCTATTTGAAGACGTTCGCATTCACACACTCTGTTCACTGATGTGCCAAATGTTGCATCCCCAACACCCCAGCCTCCACCTGCTTCGGATCTACTCTGTATTGTATGCAACTGCTCTTGTGTTGTACTGTACTCTGTAAGGTACATTCCCTATGGGGGATTCGTTCAGTGTGCCCTGCTGTTCAGTTTCAATATGCTATTATGCTTTATCTTCTTTGTAAGATGTTATGCACCCCTAAGAGTAGAACCGTACCACCAAGACTAACTGTGTTGCCATTGCCTTTTATTCTGCATTATAATAACTGGGTACTAATGACATGAGTGATTCCTGACAGAAATGTATTTATTTTGTGGATAATAAAAAAAAAAGAAGAAAACTTGGATATTTGTTCTCAAGGATGTCTTAAGAATCATACATACTGATGATCAGTCTTATGGACATGAAATTATAACTTTTTGTTCACTTTAAAAGTTACCGTATTTGACAAAGACCATAAAATAATCCCATGTGTGTCACAGACTCTCAATTTCCCTCACATCCTTGTCTTACTTACAGGAGACCCTACCTGGTTTCAAATGGATAGGTAAAAGAATGCACGAGTTGGCAAAAACTGGGGATGAAATGATTTTTGCCTTTGAGGAGTCTATCGGTAAGCAGCAGATTTTTTTCCTTTTTCTCTTTTGTAAATTAGTTTTAAACTAATTTCTAACTTTGAAATTGTATTACAACTCTAATGGCATGGCATGGTAAGAATAAAACCTTACTTTTCTGAATAACAAAGTAATATAACGCAAAGTAATATCACACTACATTTTATGAAGAGGTATAAGTAATATGTACTACATTATATTTTGAAAGTAGATTTCCCAATAGGATTCCTCTTTACATCTGAAAAATTCAGCTATTCATATGGATGAGGGCTATTATATAGCAAAAACACTTTGTTTTAACTTTTAACATAATTCAGGTGTTTCTTCTTGATTACTTGTTCACAAAGTGTGGCTGAATTTGTCTCTGTTCAGTTGACTGCACAATTCAAGCACCTTGGTGGAATCACATGCTTCAGACAGACTTTCTTCTTTACCTCCTTCAGGGCATTTGTCTTCTTGCAGGTTTCACTCAAACAATTGTGTTTCTTCATTTTCTCTCACCCCCCCATAGACGTCATTATTAAGAACACTCGCAAGTAGCCTACAGTAGTAATGTGCGAGTGCAACAGATAACAGTACAATGGTACAAAATAGAAATGGAAAATATAATTTAGTTTAATTTAGCCATGGTTCTAACCTCTGTTTTTTTCATTGTGTTGTCAGGGTTCTTGTGCGGCAGTGTGGTCCCAGATAAGGATGGAGTCAGTGCAGCTGTGGTTGTTGCTGAGATGGCCACTTACCTCCACAACAAGAACCTCACCCTTAACCAGCAGCTGCATAACATCTATGAAATGTAAGTGACACTCTCTCACGTTGCCTCACACCTCATGTTGACGTCTGCCGTACGGTTGAATCTCTTCACACGGCGCATTTATATCAGGTTATTGGCTGAGGTGACCCGGGTTTGATTTCTCTGTAAAGATGTCAAGCTGGATAAAGGAAGGGTTAAAATTACCTGGGTCTTGCCCGCCTCACAACCTTGGGAGAAAAGCCAGTGACTATGAGAGCAGTGTGGACGACGGGGACGAAGGAGGTTGGAAGGTGCTGATGATTTAAGGGAGAGGGAGGATGGAAGGGGTCTGGAGTGTGGTTGTTTGATGTCAGCGGGATCGGTGAAAGAAACAGGAACTCGGGGCCATGAATAGCCCTAAGGGTTCAGCACCCCCAAATGAGTTCAGCATCGTTACATGTAACTTGTGCAGCATGGACCATTATTGCGTGGTCAGAGGGTTTATCAGAGAGGCACGCCTCATGCCGCAAGGGAGCTGGTATGCGTGCGCGTGTGTGTGTGTGTGTGTGTGGGTGCGTGTGATCAGTGCGAGGAGTGGCTGTGGGAGGCTGAATGGAGGATGGACAGAGGGAGGGTAAGCGTCTTCTAGACTTTCTGTGCTCACGGGGGAATGAGGGAATTCTCGGGGGGTGGGACACGTTGCATGCTGCGAGGCAGCTAGCTGCACAACAGTGGCCTGCAGCTGTAAGA
>OMKL01152927.1:0-10011 GCA_900302295.1 Parasudis fraserbrunneri | reverse complement strand
CTAGATTTGGGAGACGCTTCAAAGCACCACTGACACAGTTGCCATCTTAGCTCCTAAGGGATACTCATCTGGGAGGGCTTTGTAGCTGAACTTGCCATTCAAAATACTTTTTTCTTTATCCATTGCTGTTTGCTGTTGCCATCTGACTTAAGTTGCAAGCTGATTCCCAAACTATGTGTCGGGTAAAGGGTCATCATAACAGAACGTGCATTAACCGCGTTACGCGGTTACCGCATTAACGCAAATTCGCACAAGAATAGTCGCGTTAGAACGCATTGGTGTTAAATTTGTTAACTTTGACAGCCCTAAGGGTACCTTTAGGGCTGTCAAAGTTAACGCAATAAAAACGCGGAAGGAGAATTCACGTTATTATAGCCTAGTAAATGGCAGTCAAAGTTAACGCGATAATGCAAATTCGTTTCATTTAGGTTTCACAATAAACCAAATATTTTGAAAAGTAACTCATCACTCGGGGCCTGATGTATTTTGATCTGGCCTTGCCTTGCCTTGCTTTGACCCTGGCTGCATCTGGCTTGGCTCAGGGTGGCTTGGTCTGGTCTGGCCCTGCCTTGCCTGGCCCTGCCTTGCCTCACCTTGCCACGCTGTGGACTACCTGGGCCTGTCCTGGCTGGGCCGGACTGGGCCTGGCCTAACCCCTTAATAATAGCCTAGTTTTATTTTTAACAAACTGAGACAACCAGATGGAGTATCTCAATAGGGGCTTAAAAGCCCCAACCAGCATTATAGGCTGGCAATGATAAATTACTTATAATGGCAATTAAGTCTATGATCTACATAGGCACCTCAATCAGGGTTTCTCCCTCCTATCCCTACATGCATTGCAATATATGCAAATTAGTTTATAAAATTGTTATTACATTTTTAAATGTTATTACATAGGGACTTGTTGTTTGGCGATATGTTGTGTATAGGTCTGTGATAATGTTGAGGTGTTCTGTTGTTTGGTGATATGTTGTATACAGGTCTGTGATAATGTTTAAGTGTTTTGAGTTGTTGTTTGTAGTTTGTGCTGTTGTTGTTGTTGGTATTGTAGTTGTCTGTTTGTTTGTCAGATGATTGCTGTATGACACATGATGAATTTCTGAAAGGACTATCTATCTATCTATCTATCTGTCATTACAGTGATATAATTTTAAGAATGGAAACATCCAAAAATAAAGTTAGCTTGAAGCTTGGCTTCGGCGGACCTTCGTTCTTCATTCCTAACTGCTGTTGTGCAAAAGCCTCCCACCCTTCTCATGGCAGAGACAGGGTGCTGTTAAATTTGGGATGGACTGTCAACAGGCAAGATGCTTGGTGCTGGGGGTTAGGGTTAAATTAGGGTTAAATCAGGGTTAGGAGTGGACATGAAATCTAGTTAGTGATGAGGCTGGGTTTGAGGCGGACAAGACATATCTTTGACAAACTATAAAGATGAAAGCCAGTCCAGTTTTTCTCATCAACCTTTATTGAAGACACATCCATGCATCTCTCTTCACATCAGACAGAAGTTACAGCCAACATGGGAATGGGTAGGGATGCACCTATATCAGATTCAAAATAGATATCTAGCTGCCTTGAGGACATTGCGGTTGCAGCATTGGATTGAATTGCAGCTGGGAGAGCTGCAACCTTGCTGGGCACCCAGAAAAACAAAACTCACTCATTTGTTTACATTCCATTTCCATTAATTTCCAATTGACAAGATGTTGGTCAGAATATAACTGTATGATGCCAGATGATAATAATAATGTCTAGGATGAAATAACTAGAATTATCCTTCAAGTATCTACCAACATCCAGTACTATTACATGATGACTTCAGGTATCTACCAACATCCAGTACTAATACATGATGACTTTGAGTATCTACCAACATCCAGTACTAATACATGATAACTTCAAGTATCTACTAACATCCAGTACTAATACATGATTACTTTTTGTCTTTAGTAACAGCACAGCTGTTAGCGATTTGCATGGATACTGTCAACTTGGGATCATTGTTATCCATCTAAAACTAGAAGACACTAAGCTCAAACTGCTTAGGAGGAAGAAATGGCTACATTATTTCATACTATTATTAAATCCAATTTATTATAATCAAATGTTTCTCAAATTGTGTTTTAGTATCATATTTGAGCTTTTGAACTCATGTTTACAGCTCTTTAAAAGCGCTGAACTTAAATCAATGGATTAACTTTTTCTGATATCTGTTTCAGGGTTTTAAGCCAGTGGGCTCCTGATATTGATGCATCCCTCTGAACAGTTGAAAACAACTGACCACTACTGGGCCAGAGCCATAGATAGACAGAATTTGTCAAAATATTTCTGTAGGTGCCATGAGCTGTGGCCAATCAAACGCCTGGCATCGTTGACCTCTTTCTCCTTTCCAATATTGTGCAATACAGACTGTGCTGAGAGCTTTACATGTTTTTAGTACACAGAGCACCAGAACTGAAAGTTATAAAAATTCAACTTTAGCAGAGAACTGCACCTCAAACAGAAAGTCTCATATCAACAGTTGGACTGCTCTCCCCAAACATTTGCCGAGCACTGCTAAAACAGGTTCTTACATGATAAGATGGAAAACATTATAAAGATTAGCTGAAATAGAATCAGCATTTAATTAGCAACAGACATGGAGCAGGACTGTGGAAGTAACATGGTTGTGGTAGTCAAACTCTGTCTATGTAGGGCTCTAGCATCTGGCACAGACACAGAACAATTGGCAACACTAATGTTGCTACTTGGATACAAAATGGGCACTTGACCACTATGTAAAAAAGACTAAATGATTATGGTATCAAATTAAATTTTTACAAACCAACTATAGGTTTAAAAAGCAGGGCTGGACTCAATTCAATCAATTCCAAATGGAAATCTAATGTGAAATGTATTTGCTAATCATTGCTAATTAGATTCAATCAGTTATTTGCATTTCCTTTTAAAGCTGCAACAATTATTTTCTGACCGCATTTTTCACATTTTCAAAATCACAACAATTCTGTTGTTATTCCATCATTTATTTTCTTTATTGACAAAACCCGGACCGTGCTTTTGCTCTGCCTATTTTTAACCGTTCTATGAAAGCATCCTTGTACTTGATAAACGTATGAAATGAAAAAAACCCAAAATACAATTTCAGTGAATCTCTTAATTATATAAATATTCTGCTGTCAGAACAGTGTTATGTTTGTAGGTTAAGTATTACATGTTCACTAGCCATTTTGGCCATTGTCACCTTGTTTAACAACCAGGAAATATCCTAGGAGACTTATTGAAGTTGATAAATCTCGTAATCTGTACATGAACAGATTATTTTTTCCAGTGAATCTCTTAGTTACAACAAGATTGTGCTAGCAAGGCAGTGTTAAGTTTAGACATGATGTATTTATGTGTGTATGGGTCTTTCATTTTGGGAGAGAGGGGGGAGGGGTGCCTTGCTTGTTTATGTCTCCTCGCTGCCCTCTAGTGGTCTGAAAATGATTATTGCAGCTTTAAGGTTGGATATAACAACTTCCTTGTGACAAAATATTTTGAATATTTGAATTCTGAAGAAAATGTGTATCCTGAATTTACTAAATTGAAGTAACAAATGACTTTTACAGCCTCTGGAGTGACTGCTCAGTAACTTGGAAGGTTGAGGGTTGGGAGGTTTGAGGGTTGTGGGGAGTTGGGGGAAGCTTAGGGTTAGTATTAAATATTGCTGCTATCACAAAAAAAGCCAGTCACTTTAATGTGATGCTCTTGCGTTCTTCAGTGAAAAGTCTCCATGGTACTTTAACTGCCAAGTAGTTCTATGATCCTGGGACTAGTGAAACCCATACAAAACACACATTTTATAAATGCATTGTTATCTGCAAAGACTAACATCTTGAGAAGCTTTTGGAGATGACAGCAGTAGTGATATTGTTTGTAAGGGTTAATCTAGTTTGTTGCTACTGGCAAGCTATTGTTAGAGTTGTTTCTTTAAGTTGGGGTTTGCTTAAATTTTGGATTTCAATCTGTTTTCTATATCAGAGCACCACAGTTTTATTCTTTACAGAAGAGACAGGCTTTCCTGATTGTGGTGTCAATGAAATCCAGTCCAAACACAGTCTGCAAATTCAAACATTCATGGGAATCAATTCTAAACATTTTTTTTTCGGTAACACTTAACAATAAGGGTACATTAATTAACATTAGTTAATATAGTAATAAGCATTAATTAACAGTTAACTAATGCCTCTACTAATCATTTACAAATGGTGTGCATGCTAACTACGGTATTAATCTATATATTCATAAATCATTTAGAAAGGTGTTAGTCAATGTAATTGTAAACTTGAAAACATTTATCCCTTAAAGGTAGAATCTGCAATGTCATCAAACAGCCATCTCTAGGCAAAAGATGACAATATGGTACTGCACTTTACAGTTTTTGTCTGATGTGTGGATTCGATTTCAGTGGGGAGAGGGGAGGGGTTGCTTCTGCTGGCCACACCTCAGGCTCTACCAAGAGAGGTCTCCAACCCACACGTCAGACCAAAACAAAAAAGTAAACAAAGCACAATACCAAGTGGGGCTCTTTTGCCTAGGGGTCGCTGTTTGATGGCATTACAGATTATACCTTTAAGTAACAATTCATAAATACATGAGTGCTTCGTAAGCATTACCTAACCCTAATAATTGTTAAGTAATGCTTATTAACTCATGCATGTACAAAGTGTGACTTAAGGGATAGATGTTTTCAACTTTACAATTACAACGTTAACTAACATGTTTATAAACTATTTAATATTAAATAAATTAATACCGTAGTTAAAATGCACATCATTAGTAAATGATTACTAGAGGCATTAGTTAACCGTTAATTCATGCTTATTACTGTCTTAACTAATGTACCCTTATTGTTAAGTGTTAACATTTTTCCATTATTCTTAAAAAGCTGACTTTTTGAAGACCAGAGTTCCACTGATGATCTGAAAAGTCTGGAGGTGGATAGATAGACAGACAGACAGACACACAGACAGTGTGGTAGTTAAGTTATACAGAAAGAGATAGATACAGAAAGAGATGGTGAGAGAGAGAGAGATAGTTGATGAAAGGATGAAGCTGAATTGTATAGGGGGGTTTCAATTTAGGTTAATGGTTGTAGATAATGAAATGGCTAACTGCGGTAGACAATTTTCTGTCTTAGTTAAAGCCTTTATGTGGAGGATTTCAAAATCAATATATCATTGTCAATTCAATGGCTATACCTTGGCAGGATTACTATACAAACATGAGACTGATGAGAACGGATGAGAGTTAATGAGCTTGTGATGAATTGTCTCTGTATTGTATTTATATTGTGTGCCAGGAAGTCTTTCCTTACAAAACTTGCTTCATCAACAAAAACAACTCCACATTCATTCAGGGTCAGGGATGAGTAGTATTGTTCATCCAACAGTACCTCTGGTGGTCAGGGATGAGTGGTATTGTTCATCTAACTACCTCTGGTGGTCAGGGATGAGTGGTATTGTTCCTCTAACTACCTCTGGTAGTCAGGGATGAGTGGTATTGTTCATCTAATAGTACCTCTGGTAGTCAGGGATGAGTGGTATTGTTCCTCTAAGTACCTCTGGTAGTCAGGGATGAGTGGTATTGTTCATCTAATAGTACCTCTGGTAGTCAGGGATGAGTGGTATTGTTCATCTAACTACCTTTGGTGGTCAGGGATGAGTGTATGGATGGATGAGTCTGACAGTGCCAAACTCAGATATTGATTGAATAAGTGTGCTTTTAAGACTGCGGCAGAAGCTTGAGCAGGTTAGAGTTAGGGTTAGGTTTCAGTTGGTTCAGGTTTCAGTTGGGTTAGGGTTAGGTTTCAGTTGGTTCAGGTTTCAGTTGGGTTAGGGTTAGGTGTCAGTTGGTTCAGGTTTCAGTTGGGTTAGGGTTAGGTGTCAGTTGGTTCAGGTTTCAGTTGGGTTAGGGTTAGGTGTCAGTTGGTTCAGGTTTCAGCTGTCCCGACTGTGGTGGGATGTTTGTTTTCTTTTGTTCACTGTAATTATACCAAGGTATCACAACTAATCTGACAACAATATATGATATGTTATTGTTGAAGGTTCTACACATAGGGGCTTTAAAAGACATGAAACAGCATGGTGGTAGGGTTGAGTATACGGTTATAATATGACAAGAAGGCAATGTTGTATTGAAGGGTTCTGGGGTATTTATTGGAATGATTATAGGTTCAACTTAATTTTAGGTTGAAAGATCAGGAGCTTAGGGTCAATGATGATGTATTTCATTTTTTTAAGATAAGGATTTACGATTAATGGGAAAAGGTCATGCTGTATGGTTATGGTGTTATGGTAATGGTGTATTTAATGGTTTAAGATAAGTCATAGTCGTGGTTAGGGATTGGTATTATAGGAGGGTTAGCAACATGGTTATGGTTAGGGTTAGTTTTGGGGCTATGATTAAGGAAGGTAGGTTGTGTTTAGGTCAGTTTTAGGGCTATGGTTATGAAAGGAAGGTTGTATTTAGGTCAGTTTTAGGGCTATGATAATGTTGGTTAGGTTGTATTTAGGTCAGTTTTGGGGTTATGATTATGGAAGGAAGGTTGTATTTAGGTCAGTTTTAGGTCTATGGTTATGAAAGGAAGGTTGTATTTAGGTCAGTTTTAGGTCTATGGTTATGGAGGGAAGGTTGTATTTAGGTCAGTTTTAGGTCTATGGTTATGGAGGGAAGGTTGTATTTAGGTCAGTTTTAGGTCTATGGTATGAAAGGAAGGTTGTATTTAGGTCAGTTTTGGGGTTATGATTATGGAAGGAAGGTTGTATTTAGGTCAGTTTTAGGTCTATGGTTATGAAAGGAAGGTTGTATTTAGGTCAGTTTTGGGGTTATGATTATGGAAGGAAGGTTGTATTTAGGTCAGTTTTCGGTCTATAGTTATTGAAGTTAGGTTGTATTTAGGTCAGTTTTCGGTCTATGGTTATGGAAGGAAGGTTGTACTTAGGTCAGTTTTAGGTCTAGGGTTATAGAAGTTAGGTTGTATTTACTATAGGTCAGTTTTAGGGCTATGGTAATTGAAGTTAGGTTGTGTTTAAATCAGTTTTAGGGCTATGGTAATTGAAGTTAGGTTGTATTTGGGTCCGTTTTGGGGCTATGGTGATGGTTATGGAGGTTAGGTTGGATTTAAATGACAGTTTTAGGGCTATGGTAATAGAGGTTAGGTTTTCTATGATAATGAGGTGATGTTGGATCTTCCACCAGGTGGCGCTACGATCCTCTGGGCAGAACGGCGAGGGATGTGGTCATCAATCTGTGTTCCTACAGGAAGAGACAGAATCACCTGTTAAAACATCATCTTACAGTCCTAACTCTAACTCTAACTCTTACTCTAACTCTAACTCTAACCCTAATCCTTACCATAACCCTAACTCTACAGGAAGAGACAGAACCACCTGTTAAAACATCATCCTACAGTCCTAACCCTAACTCTAACCCAAACCCTAACTCTAACCCTAACTCTAACTCTAACTCTAACTCTAACTCTAACTCTAACTCTGACCCTAACTCTAACTCTAACCCTAACCATAACCCTCACCCTAAGTACTGGGAAAATACCAGGTCAATACTAGGTAAGAACAGTAATTACAGTGGTAATAATAATGGTACTAACACGAATCATCTATTAAAACATCTTTCATACATTATATGGCTCAAATAGATGGAAGCAAAGGAAATGGATAATAATAAAATTTATAGATTATGGATAATAATAGTTTCTGTAAAACAGATGACAGCATCAGAACTATCTTTGAACCATGTTTCTGTCTGTCTGTCTTTCTGTCTGTCTGTCTATCTCCTTCATTCATCCCTCTAATGAATCAGATTCAGTGTGATCATACTCATATGGAGATAAAATGTGCTTGGTTCTTCTTTGTCTTCGGCACATATTCATTAAAGGGGTCGACTCATATTGCCCATTTAAATAAAAATGTATTGACCAATAGCAACAACTGAATATTGGCCAGCTGACTATCATCATCTTTCACAGGCTCAAGCGACAGGGGCAAAATATTGCTCAGCAGTTTAGCAATATGCTCCAAAGTTAGTAAATATTTAGATGTGAAAAAAATATTTCAATATTTTAGCAGACTGAATATCATCTGCTAGTTAGGGTTATGGCTAATATAATCTGACTGAAGGGCTGTGATTATTGTCTGGCAGAAAACAGGCATAGAAGGGGCAACTGGACAGGGTGAGTCCTGATTGGCAGACCTACCTGCCAGAGTGAACCCTGATTGGTGAAGGTTTCGGGGGCCCGTCTGTGTCTTGGGACAGGGGGGCCCTCTGCTGGTGGGAGTGGGAGGGACTGATTTCGTAACACTGATGACATCATAGACTGGACCATCATAGTTGCCGCGTGGGACTCCACGAGCTTCTGCCATCTGAGACATAGATAGATGGAACAAGTTACAATGAATGTATTAACCCTTTTACATCATTTAGAATGCATCTGGGACACAGAGCACAGCCGAGCATGCTTTAGTTAGCCGTGTTGGGGAGTGGTTAACTACATGTACTTCAATTATTAATATAAATTTTTCTCAACTAAAAACGTCTGAAGCTCAAACCATAGGTCCTAGACTAACCAAATTCGGTAGGTGGGTTCCTATGGTCCCCCACTACTCATGTAACACTAATCAACCATATTTTTTTGCCCGCCATTTTGACTTTTTTGAGAAATAGTTTTCTCAGATGGGCCTCTGCAATCTTGGTCCAATCAACAACAAATTTGTTACAGAACCTCAGGGGAATAACTTACATATTGCAATGCGCTCCTCATCGGGATCCCTAGTAAAAGTATTCAAAAACTTCAGTACATCCAGAATAGCGCTGCTAGGATCCTGATGAGGAGGCGCAAATACGAACACATCACCCCCATCCTCAGATCACTGCACTGGCTCCCAGTGGAACACAGGATCGAGTACAAGGTCTCCCTCCTCACTCACCAGTGTATACACTTATTTCTCTTATTCTGGGGAGAAGCTGCCTTGTTCAAGACAAGTAGTCCCCCTAGTGTCAAAACTAGGAAGTCCATTAAAGTCAAGTTCCACGTGTGGGCCATATTCCATTATATTTTTTAGAATTTGCTGCGGGCCAATTAAAAACGGACCACGGGCCGCAGTTGGCCCGCGGGCCGTAGTTTGGACACCCCTGGCCTATATTGTTGTGCATTTGACAATAAATAACTTGAAACTTGAATCTTTATTTTGCTGTATTGGAGTTATTTAGTTACCTTGCTGCGTGCTTTGATCCTCTTGTAGACATAGTCAGGGAAAGCCTTCCTGGGGATGAAGCGACCAGAACCTTCCATCACATTGAGTTTTCCATCTTCTAGAACAATCCTTCCTCCACTGATGACCACTACTGGTGTTCCACGACACTCCAGACCTTCAAAGATGTTCAGCTCCACCGTCTATAAGACAGACAGATAATAACCTTTCAACAAAAGTAGCTCAATGCCGGTTTATTGGATCTTGGTTAGGGTTTATTGTATCTTAGTTCAGCAGTGAGTTAGGGAATTAATGAGTTAAGAAAATAATGGGTTTAATGAGGTAAGAAGTTAATGAGTTCATGAGGTAAGAAGCTAATGAGTTAATGAGGTAAGAAGTTTTATGAGTTAACAAGGGAAGATGTTAATGAGGTAAGAAGTTAATAAGTTAACGAGGTGAGGAATTACCAGATTGTGAGTCTGGGCAGAAATGGTTCTAGTCTCTTTGGGGTTCCAGATGACGATATCAGCATCAGAGCCCACAGCAATACGTCCTAGACACACACACACACACACACACAAATAATTAGATGGATTACTAGGTTTAGATAAGGATTATTCACTGAATGGAGTTTGGTGTGAACATCACTATTGGTTCAATGTGTCGCTTTCTCACATCAATCTGAACCTAACGAATCCAAACTAACCATAACTAACCCAGACTAACCCAACCTAACCCTAATTAACCCAGCCTAACCCTA
>OMKL01152916.1:0-15495 GCA_900302295.1 Parasudis fraserbrunneri | reverse complement strand
AATCGTTCCCGCTGGAGAGGCCGTCCATGTCATCGGAGTTGGGCCCCCGCTGGTCCCTGGACGATCCCCCGGAGCCGGAGCCTCCGCTGGGGGACAACCGACCCCCTTGCTCGCGGTTGGCGACCTTGGAGCTTGGCTGTCCACCATCGCTGCTTGGGGAATTCAGGCCCCCTGGTCCCACCTCCTGGTCCGATTTGTCAACGGCCCGTACCGCTTGACCCCGGGCACTGGCGCTGGGCGCTGACGTTGAGCTGTCATAACTCATACTAGAGTAGAACGGGGCAGGTGAGGCTTGAGATGTCAGCTTGAGAGGTCAGACAAGCTGAAGAAGAATGAATGGCGAAAAAAGAGTCTCTTTTCTAACTTTAAGTGGGACTACTATGATTGCACGAGTGGATCATAGTTGCTGTTGGCTGGTTCAAAAACTAAGGAGAGAAAACCATGTTTTTTCCCAGTGGCTGTGACCCTTCTCTGAGGGTTTTTTTTTTTAGGAAGCACCACTTTTCAAAATGCTGCTCCTTCCAGAGAAAAACCAGTTGTCTTCCACTATCTTTCAAGAAAGAAAATGATGGTCAGACTTGCAGAGATTGCAGAAAGGAGACGACTTTCTGCTTATGCAACACTTCTTGGCGTAAGCACTCCAACAGATGGGCCAGGCGATTGTGAGAAACAGCTCTGGCAGAAGGGGAAAAGAAAAACCTTTCACACTCCTCGTCTTGTCTCTGCGCCTTTGTGAGATGTGTTGATCGATGTGTTAGAGACCACCTGATGGGAATGAAAAGGGGAGAAAGAAAGGGGAAAAAAGGGAAAACTTAGGTTAGATTGATTTTGTTTCAAGGTATTTCGTGCGAGTGCACCGGTATGGCTTGGCTTTTGAGATTCCACCGATTTAAAAAAAAAAAAAAAAAAAAGGGTCAACATGGCTGGTTCAATCCAATAAAATACCTCAAAAACGTCCATTAGAGGTTTAAAGTAAATACGTAATTGTACTCAAGTGCTGTGCTTAAGTACCTTTAAGTTACTTTTTCGAGTATGTCCATTTTACTTTTTCTCCACTTCATTTAGGCTATCTGAAACCTGTAGTTACTAGTTACTTTGAAGAAAGAGATGTAAAAATAGGCATAGTATTTTCAAAGTCCATGCCTGACAATTTTAAGCGTAGGCTAATCATAGCCAGCATAAGTGGACCACCAACCACTTAAATACAACCTTTAGAGGCCAATGCATCCAAGAGTTGAATGCTCAAAAGAACATTGAAATACAAGAACTTCATAGAATGCATACTTTCACATGCAAGTACATTCAATATCTAAACACTTTTTAGGCCGTTCGCTGATTTTCCACCAGAATATACTTCATTTTGATCTACATATTTTAGCACTTGCAGAATTTCAAAGTCAATGAAATCCGTCATGATCCCCTGGGCTCATATGTGAGACTGTACTCATTCTATGTTATACAGAAGCCAAAAATGCCCTGTGTGTCACATGTGCTATTGATAGTGAAGCCACCACACGCAGGTTTTAAGAGCATTTGGGGTGACCTGTTCAATCGTTCCCCTGTGCCGAAGCTATAAACAGCAAGCACCTCTCCCACGGGGCACACCGTGGCCTCTGTGGGGGCTTCAAACAGGGCCAGGCAACCTTTTCAGATGAAAGCCAAAAGGGAATATTAAAAGTCTACCGTGTTAAAGAGTGTGCGGTGTGCTATGTGCACATGTGGCAATTTCGTATTATCAAAGAAAACTACTGTGATTTGGCCGTATGTGAATGCTCATTACATTACCGTGTTGAATCAATCCCCCATTTCTTTCCATCCATAATATCTTAATCAGCGCCTACGCAGGTAGTGGTCCAGGCCATGGGCTATTTATTCCCCTGGGAGGAGAGGGAGAGAGAGATGCCCTGTAATCCTTTAAGCTCCTTCGGGGAGACGTCATCTGCATGAGACGTCTCTCAGGTAAGTCATGCCGAGAGGGGGGTTTGACGTAGAGTCTGTTCTGTCCAGTACAGGTTTAAATAGTAGGCCGTGTATTGTCCACGGAGGGACACTGCAGGATCCCTCACTGGGACACAGCAACACATTAACAAGGAAGGGGCTTAAGACCCACTGCCAGCCAGGGACTACAGATATTAGGGACACAGGCTAAGAGGATCCCTGGACTGTGTGTACACTCACACACACTGGATGACGAATGCAACCGATTACACACACAAATCTAACTGCTATAAACAAACAGAACAACTTGTGCGTTTGGATCTGGACACATGGGTTCAGTGACAAAGGGCGTAAGCAAATACGGTTGTCTGGACTGTTATCAATTCCGCTGAATGTCTTTCAGAGTAGGCTATACTGGCCAGTATTAATCCATAAAAAGGTGTGCATTTTACAATACCACTGTCAATTAGACTTTTTTATTTATTTAATTTTTTATTTTATTTACATTTTATAAACAATAAATAAAAATTGCTGTCTGAGACTTGACAGTGTATTGTCCTGATCAATCAAATATCAAAGAAAACTATTGTGATTTGGCCGTATGTGAATGCTCATTACATTACCATGTGGAATCAATCCCCCACTTCTTTTCCATCCATGAAATCTTAATCAGCATCATGCATGGCCAGACAGATGATGTACACAAGCACATGACACAGCCCTGTGTGCACTACGCTGAGCTGGGTGATATGGTCCCTATTGTGTTCCGGAAATGTGGGTGTCGAGACGGGGCATCCAGACATACTTCCATGGGCCAAACCGGAGTTCCGTGGTGGTGGGGGGCAGGGCTGGACCTCACTCAGGCCACTAGAACTAAGGATGCATCCATATGTTTTTTTTTTTGTTTTTAGGCCATTAGCAATATCCAATTTCTTTCCACTCCTATCAGCTGATACCAACCAATAACGGCTGTGGCTCACATTTTAGTCCAAATACAAATAAAACAGGTTACGCTTTTCAGACGCGCATACCTTCAGATAAACAAATGGTATTGTGAGTGTAGGGGGTTACAACAATTCCCTGAACACATTTATTTATTTATTTTAATATACATCAAAGTCTCTTTCCCAAGGGTGGATATGGAGCTGAATCTGCTCTATAGAACTCGTAGAACCAAGGGGGTTCATTCTTGTGGCGGTTTAAACAACTGCAGCATGTAATTATGTATTTGGAGGTATGCTCTGCCTTTATTTAGACTACATGCCCTAAGCAGTTATGAGCCACTCCTCTTTAGAACTAACCGGTAGCCTAAAAGTACTAAACACATGAATCATAGATAATCATCATAGCCATCGGAACAGTGTGTTCTATTACACATCCTCTTTAAAACTAACCGGTATCCTAAAAGTAGTGCAGACATTAATCATTGATGATGATCATCATAACAGTGTGTTCTATCACAAAGTAGGGTGTAGGCTGTGTAACGAGTTAATAAAGCACGAACAACGTGTCCAAAACATCTCGCCTATATCAATTCACTTGTGTTCGCTTGGTGGCACATTTGCCTACCGCAATGAACAGATGAAAGGCTGCAGACCTGTGTCGTGGCTCCGTGCAGACATGTGTAGACTATTTCGCTGCTGTTTGCGAGACAGAGTCGTTTGTTAACTAATCTTGTGAGCATGAAACCAAATGTTTAGATCTATAATGTTTACTCACATCGTTCCGTAGCACGGGTCCGCCTGTCTGTCTGCGCGTCTATAAAATGCTTTGTGCTTCTTGCATAAAATCGCATTGCTGAGCGTGTGACTGTATTGGTCCGTCGCTGTCCTCCAGCACTCCCTACCATCATTGCTAGCAGTGTACACAAGGCACGTGTACGCGGCTGTGATTTCTGCGAGCCGTACTGGCTGTTCATTGGACGACGCTTGAAGCCAATGACAAGTCGCGCCCTGCTGCGAGTGGGCTACGATTCAAACCAATGGAATCAGTCTGAATGCCAGACGCTGTTCTCAGATCTGTTGCAATGCCGCCGCCCCCCCCACCCCAAAGTGACTGGATTTCGAGGCGCACAAGCTGATTCGAGAGTCGTGTCCGAAAAGACCTGGCACTGTACATAATGTACATCTCGGGCCACCCAGGGAATACGGGTGAACGGGTTGAAAATACAGTTGCCTATGCCTATACACTATGGTCGTACAGTCTTGAACTCAATCTAACGAAATGTGTTAATTCCTTGCTCCCATTCCTACAAAAAGACAAAAATATTAATCACATTACCAAATAATGAGTACCGGTATTTACTAGCCTATTCACGTACTGTAACTAAATAACACGTTCCTACAAGAATCTAGATTTTTTCACATATTGAACAACCAATGACAATGTCCTATAGGCATACCACTGGTACAACTGGTAAGCTATGAGCTGCCAGAAGAGGGAACCAAACTAAGAGCAGTACTAAAAGTCAGTACTGGGGTCAGTTAGTTGGGCCTTCAATGGGCATGTGAACAAACCAAGGTCACACCTCATTCAGAGCCATATAGTCAAACACAGCCACATTCTATTCAAACAGCATTGAGCATTTATGACATACAATCTACAGTGTGGACTGCACGGTTTTCCAGGGAACATCTCACAGAACTTTACCTGTCGCATAAGCTAGTAGTTCTCAATATGGAAGAGGGTACATTTGAAAACTAATGCTGTGCCTGGAAAGTGTGTAGATCTAGTGTAGAAATGAATGACTTGTTGATGATCGGATTACAACCACAAGGCCCACCACAACTTCAGATTAGCTCAACACGATAGCACACAAAAAAAACACATCACTGGTTTTGAATGAAATAATACAGAACAAAAGTGTGGGGAAAAACAGCATTAATCTAGACAGCAGTGTTTTTCCTCTAGCACCATGGGGCCTGAGCCACATACTGGCCCATGGCTGAATTCTCTCTCTCATGTACCTGAGCTTAATTTATGCTTGACGGTGGTCAAAAAGACACAGGAATCTGAAATTTGTGAGCAGTCTACAAGGTGTTTGAATTGGGGCCATCACACTTTTGTCCAATCAGTGATGGGCATAGTTCAGGAATAGGATGACCCTCCTCCACAAAAGGTGAATGGAGAGAGGCTTGCATCATAAGAGTTATTATAGGAAAACCAGCAAGCAGGATGCTTGGCACGCTACAGGCTTTCAGTGGGACAAAAGTTGGACAACCACAGCCTAAACATCCACAAACATGTGGCAGCGCCATTGAGCAAATAATTCTTCTGAAACCAAAACGGGACGGAGCCACAATATCGCGATATGATCACTCACATAAGTCTTTTTTGTGTCTTCAGCCTCTGTGTGTCACTCAGTCAATCTTAGCCACCACTCAAGTGAGACACGTAGAGTTCCACACACCAGTGGTGCGTGTTGTGGAGTTGCCATGGAGTTGCTGCCCATTCACGTTGAACAAGTTGAGGCCATCTTCTGGATGTGGGCTCAGACTAGTGCCACCAGAAATGTCATTTTAATTGCATTTGGCACTGCACCAGACTACATTGAGGATGTTTTTTTAATGCTTTATGCAGCCTTCTGAAGCGTCCCTGGCCCAGAACACGGCCGCCTCGTGGTTGTAACCATGGGCATTGCAGGTTTTGTGCATCAAATGGGTCTGCAGCAACAAGGCTGTAGAGGGCCATGTGCATCCAGTAAATATGTAGCCTAACTGCAGCAGCAGGCAACACAACCATCCATGTCTGGTGCGTCATCTGTGAGGCTGATGCTCCAGCAAAATAATCAGAGGATGCATGAGACCCCCCATCCCCCTACATGTCTTAATTGCTATGGGGAAATACAGCCTGAACAGAGCATTTTAACAGCTGACTCCAGAAAAAGGCAAAGTGGACACCAGACCAGAAAGACTGGAGAGGGGTGTAAGCATAGGCAAAACAGCTACCTCTAGTGGACTGCAGGAGCTACTTAAAAGTATGGGAGGCTCATACTCAAGTGATCTGGTCTTTACTGCACCTACAGTAATTTGGGATATTCCATCCAGACACATATTCTTTTGCAGTAAGTATTTTGTTAGTTGTGTAAAGCTCCAGACATACCTGCGTGCAATATGCCATGGCTGTCATACAGATTGGTATGAAATAATAGAATGGTGGTTGTTTTATCACTTTGCAATATCCGTCAGCACTCGGGTATGCGGTGCAAATGCATTAACAGGAAATAAGGAGGAGGAACAAATAAAAGTAGGTCTATGCACTGTCAATGACTGTATGATGTCATACCTCACAATATAGATCATGTGGGCCATTGGGATACTTGCCATATCTGGGGAAATAAACGCTTAGGTTGTACAAGGAGACTTTTGGGGTGGCAATGGAATAGCTTATGACCGTCAGACTTCATGGTAAACAAATCACATATGACAAATACAATAGTCCTCATCACGGATAGACATCACGGATAAACACTTAGAACATCCGCACTCCAAATGCAAATTTAGACGACGGGCAAGCAAAGTCAAGACAGAAATGTCCTCGTGCCGTTGTCTTAAACGTTAGAATGATCAGCAAAAGGCCTATCGATTGAATGTCTGTCCTTTACGGGTCGTGTCTTAACCAACACCTATGCATGTTTATTGACACCAAGCAAGCGTGACATGGCTATGAGCGGGTATCCACAATGATAAGTAACGTTTACATATTGTGGATTGACTGGTTTTACTGATTAGCAATGCTGCAAATGCACAATAATCAGCGCCATTGTTCGCTGTGTAACGTTATCGTTATATTGTTCAGGGTGGGGGAATCCTGCCAAGTGTCCTATTTAACCGACGTTAGCTAGTCAGTAGATATACACGTAAAACTTTGAATTTTAACAGTAACGTTATGTTTTACATCGAAGTGCATTGACAGCCCTGGTGTGCTAATGTTAGTTAACGTTAACAGACACCACTCCCCAAAACACGAACAATCATTGAGATGTGCTTGCTGCTTACCTTGGATGTGTTTCGAAATGGCATCAAGTTCTTTGGCATTCCATTAATTCAACTGCTACAATTCTCGGAAGATTTGAGATTAGACTGACTATAGTAACGACGACCTTCTTCCCTGACTCCGTTTCAGTTGTGTTGTACTATAGCAGACATCTCCTGTCCCACAGCAGCTTACACGCAAGGGTACACGTGCCCGTGTACGATCTGGTAGCGAATTATAAGCCCGGCAAAAATCATTGGCTGTCAAGAAGCAATAGCTCCAGCTAGCTATATCTCAGAGCGTTTTCATTGGTTAAGAGGGCGTGGTTAGGGGCACGGGGCTTGGTGATCACGTTGGATTGTGCCTGTTCACAAGCTCCTCACAACAGTTCAGAACATAAGTAGGCGTGCGCTTGATGTACTTTTGTGGACCGTAGAACCTCGAATAGAAACGCAACGATAGTTAACTAAAGACGCTAAAGTACACGAGAAAAAAGAGCAATTGTTGTCTGTTATATTTATTTGAAACCACAAAATGAGCGACGGATTTTGATTAATAACCATCTGTTATTACATGAAAACGTCAACCTACACAGAAATATCAATCACAACAATTGTCAATTGTATGCTGCGCTTCTACATCCTGTATATGGGTACAGCAAGGCTCCCTGCATACACACTTCAACGTGCCTCTGCAGCAAGAGTACGATGACGTGTAAATGTTCTCCTTGCCCACTAAAAACACGCGGCTGGCGGGGTGGGAGAGAAAGGCGAGGTAAACAGTCTTCAAATCTAGGGCAGTTGAAGCAGCAGTAGGCCTATCTGAAAAAGAGAACAGCAGCCAAATTTGGAATTGCAACAGAGTTAGAAAGAGTAAATCATTTACTGAAGTATTTGTTAAATGTGACATTTTACATTGGTTGAAGTAAGAGTTTATAATTGTAAAATACTTATTTATTTCCTTTCCACCTATGGCCTGCCTAATCACCTCGCAGTAATCAGTGAAGCAGTGGTAAAATACAATAGAACAGAATATCTTTATTGTCAAGTAAATTTTTACATATACATAAATGTGTCATGCATTTAAACTCATCCTAACTATTTAGGAGTGGGCAGCCACAGTCTGCTGCCTGGGGACCAGTTCTAATGCCAGTGCCTTGGTCAAGGGTAATGGCAGGCGTATGTAGGCATACTTACTAGTATGCATGTCTTTTTCGGTGTGGGAGGTAACCGCGGAAGCCCACACTCACGGGGAGAACATTTAAGTTCCACACAGAGAGGCCTCCTGCTTGGGTAGGTGGGTAAATAGTACTCACCAATATATGTAAACACACATACATACATGCATGCACACAAACACACACACACACACACACACACACACACACACAGACCCACACACACTTGACCTCCATGTCAAATTTCACCCTCGTAGGGCGAAAACTGTGACCGCTAGAGGGTAGGGACACTTTTGTGGACCAACCAACCAACAGAGTGAGCTATAGAGCTTCTGGTCGCAGCTAAAAATAGATATTTTACATTAGCAGTAATGATCCTAGTAGTTACTACTGTATTATATTATTGTCTTATAGTTACTATTTCTAGGTATTGGAACTCAGAATACCTCAGATCGACAAAATACCTCAGAGCCACACTAACTCGGAAAGCCGAATAAATCAGAGGTATCAGTCAAAGATCAGACAATTATAATTATAATTATAATTATTATCATCATCATCATCGTTGTCATCATCATTGCGTTTTGTGGCACTTACATGGTAAGATGAGGGTTAAACAATTAAATAAAAAATAGACAATTAAAAATTGGTGATAAACAATAAGGTAGTCAAGGTTTAATTCAGTCAAAGTCGGTACAAAGCAGGTTAGGCTTATAGGAAATTTCTATCTGCTTACATAGTCATAATACAACTGAGTCTCATTTAGTCATACTTTACAACTACATTATAGTGAATCTAAAACTGGTACAGAACATTTTCCAAACCTGACATTTTCTACTGAGGAAACTAATGATAAAGAAATAGCCTAACATGACTTTTGGACCAGATTGTTTATGAAATATGCAGCTCCTAAACAATTCAATGTTCTTCAGATAGCAGAATGGCTGACTTTGTGCGTGACCTAATTTCTCAACCCTTCACTATTTTATAAAGGTTTTCTTTCTCAGCACAATCCATTCTGTCCCTCATACTAGCTCCAGATAGTTAGCCACAAACCAATACAAAGTCAATGGTGTCACGCTCCTGTCTGTACAAGCTGACTGAGGCTCACTGAAATTTACTCCACAGTGCACACAAAGTACATTTCTAGCCAAGCCACAGTCAGTTTGTACAGACAGGAGCATGACCCCATTGACTTTGCACTGGTTTGTGGCTAATTATCCGGAGCTAGTATGAGGAACAGCTGAGACTGGATTGTGCTGAGAAAGGACTCTGCCAACCAACAGCATCATTTGTAAGCAAGACATAGGGCTAGGGTTCCAAAAATCAGAAATATCCCTTTAAGTTACCATCTTTAATTGAGACACTGGATAGGCAACCCTGTTGGTCTCGAACAGGAGGAATACAAACAAAATAGACACCAAATAGATGTGTGCGCGTCTGTCTTTCTATTCGTCTGTAACTGCAGTTATTGTGTGTTTCTTTTCCGATTTGGCTAAATCTTGGTGGATAGGTTGACAGTCAGCTAAAGACCTGTGCTGTTGAATTATTTAAAAGTTTGTCAAAGATTGATGGTGCAGATCAAGGTGTGTATGGTAACAACCATGATGGTGAGTGTCAAGATTTCCGACTGAGGGATGCTAGGTGCGGATGCTAGCTACATCTACCTGGACTACATAATTGACCCTTTTACTGTTTGTAAACAACGATGATGTTTTGGCTCTGGGTTTTGCCTTCAAGATGAGGTTGACGAAAGGCTCAATATAATAATGATAGTGCGCATGCGTTTGGTCGGTCCTTGTCAACTCGTGAAGTCGTACATTTATCATGTGACAAAGTCATATATATGAGGTGGTAGCATTCAGGTGTGCTAGTTAGGTCAGAAAGTCGGGACAAATCAGATCCAAGGCAGCAGATTCAGACAGATTATTCAACATTTCTTTTGTGTTGCAGGTGATTTCACTAACTTTTATGAATCCCAGTATGTCAGTGTCATATTTCTGATTATGTCTCATAATACTCCATGTTCATAATAAAGTATTTTTGTACCATAAACGGTAAAAGGTGATTTATAAGTCACAACTTGTAAACTCAAGTATCATGGAAATGCAACTTCCTGGTGTTAAACTCGGAAATGTCTGACTCATCTGACTCAAATGGCTGCAGGCCATGAGGAACAGGATTTTTCAGAAGTGTGCACTCCATACATCTCTATGGTCTCCACAGACTACTAAGACATGGGTCACTGCAAGTAAAAATTACGCTAACTTGTGGGTGGGCTGAAAGCAGGGGGTGTGAGGAAAGGGGTAACCTTAACCCTAACCTTGTGACATGCCCATCCCTTTCCACACAGCCCCAGTTTTCAGCCCACCAACAATGCCCATGCCATTTTTACTTGCAGTTACTTGGGACTACTTGGTATTGCCCTACATATTCATGACTAGACTGGTTTACAGGTCAACTTGTGCTGAAGAGCAGGTGTACTCTCTCCGAGTGCTATTCTAGTTTAACTAAGCTTTAGCATCATGCAGGACACGATAGTCATCATGTGCGCCGATAAGCTATCAGCACAGCTAAAACTCTGGCAACCAGGCGGTCCATTTAAGCTGTTCTGCCTCTGACTCATAAGTGAATGCCTGCTGCTGTACACCACGGCCGCATTGCTGTTCCATGGTGTTGGTTAAAATTCCCTCCATCATCCCAGCCTCCACCTACATTAATCTATTTCATCATCTAGATATGCTCTTTACTCTATATGCTATGCTTGCTTATTACGTCTTGCATATTATTGTCAGTATCACATCATCAGAAGATGTGAGTCTCTTGGGCTTTGCTCTAAATGTACTCATGGGGGGTTTATTATAATCCCGAAATGACAGTATCAGGCCTCTTCCGTTGCTGTAGATCCTAGCTTTGAACCTGATAACTTGAATAGCTTTTATTCAAATCTTTTCAAATTTGATGTGTACATTGACGACCCCTAGATGAGGAATCCTCTTCATATCAAGTATCAGGTTCATATTGTGGAAAAACGAAACCATTAATCACAAATTTACAACTAAACCGTAGCAGCACACAAAGTAGTACGCCATTTAGAGCAAGTTATTGCGACCACGGAGCAACCCCTGTGGACACCGCAACAAACAAGCCTTAGAGCACTATAGGTGAGCCAGATCGAACGCTGTGGCTTTGGAATAGTCCAAATATCAAAACACTATCCCCAAAACCACTGCTGGGCTAAATCTAAGTCAGATTGCCTGTCTGGCAGTTCTGTATTGGCTGAAGCATGGTTGAGGGAAATTACTAGGATCCTGCACTATAATCAAACTTTTGCAGCATATTGTGCCTTTTGTTCATTGTTCAATTGTTCCACTTTCTTAGAAAGCCCTATGTACAAACTAGGGCTGCTTAGCGCTCATTTTGCCAAAACATCCCCACAGTAGTATTCCAATACATCCACTCGCATGCATGCACTTTGCTTTTTGCCATCCAGTATGGCAGGGTAAACAATACGCATCATGTTACTGCACAGTTAGCAGTTAGTTTTCTCCTCTGTCAATCTCAACCTTATTGACAGTCTAATAGTTTGGTATCCCTTCTTTTTGCAGTATTTAATGAAGACAATTTGTTTACATGCATGGTTAGTAAATTCTATATTTAGTTTCTCTGTATGTGTACAGATGAGCACGCAGTTGTGCACGTGTACTGTACAGCCCTCAGTCTCACTCCAGCCAGCAGACTAAAGATGGAAACTCAGCTCCCCCTAATGGTGAACACAGGTATGACCAGCACAAAGGAGGCCCTTTCAATAAAGGTGGATTGCCCCCAGTCATGGAGGAAGTACTCAAATCCTCCAGAAGTAGAAGTACAAATACCCTGGTATAATATAATAGAAGGCAACTCTGGTAATAGTGAAACTCCTACATTTAAAACACAACTCAAATAAAAGTTGATATTAAAGGGGGATGTCAACCTTTTTAAGAATTCACATGTTCTTCCTGCACCCCAGGACCATTCAGCCAGTATTTGTCAGCATGCAACACTCCTCCTAAAGCTAGAAATCAGAAAGAGAACCCTCCAATCAGTTATGTAACTGGGATGTAAAATATGTGGCTGCTCCATAGACAATGAATGGGGCTCTGACTTTATGAGGCCATAAAATGTTCGTGTGAGCTCTTACACCCAAATGAGGTTTATATTTTAGCATTGCTAGAAGGTCTGAACCAGAATTAAAATCTCACAAAGTCAGAGCCCCATTCATTGCCTATGGAGCAGCCCCAGATTTTACATCCCAGTTACCGATTGGAGGGTTTTCTTTGATTTCTAGCTTTAGGGGAGTGGTGTGTGTTGTGTAAAAGATCTCCTTCCAGCCAGTTCACCTCCTCACAATAAACGTTCTGGGAAGCGTATATATATTAGTAGCTGGTAGACCCTCTTGTATATGTCCAGTACCCAGCCATATACGGTTGAGAAAAACTCCATAGACAAACCTTTAGGTCCAGAGAATAGTAGATGATCAGTTTAGGTCTCCAGATGTGAACATGTAAATGGACTGCATTTATATTGCGCTTTTATCCAAAGCGCTTTACAACTTATGCCTGACATTCACCCATTCTCTCACACATTCACACACCGACGGCGGAGGCAACCATGCACGGTGCCAACCTGCTCGTCGGGAGCAGTTAGGGGTTAAGTGTCTTGCTCAAGGACACTTCGACACGCTGCAGGGAGGAGCCGGGGATCAAACCGGGAACCTTCAAATTACCAGACAACGGCTCTACCTCCTGAGCCACTGTCGCCCCATGTGTGAGGTTATGAATTTACCTGTGTGGATTCTTGAAAGTCAATTTGATCACTTTTATTCTCTGTGGCCTATTAAGTAAGGCTGTAGACATGCAGCTACCTGTCAATACCACACAGGTATGTTGATTGTTTCTGGCATGTGATAGTGCTCCTGCTCTTCAAAATAGAAGTCCCAAGCACTCGTATCAAGTATCAACCTGGCTCTAATCAGTATATCTTGAAAAGCAGAAGCACTGTCAGGTGCCATGAATAATCAATGCACCAGTGTCGTATTGACAGGTATCTAGTGCAGCATTACTTAATAAGCGACTGAGAACGAATGATCGAAATGATTTTCAGGAATCCGCACGGGTAAATTCATAACCTCACACATTAACCTAAACCTATCGCATCTACGTTGCACAGTGCCATCATTCTTTGGACCTAAAGGTTTGTTGCAGCTATAATACATTAATAATTAATTGATCATCAGCTAATTACAGATTCTTACAGATAATAACTTGTTATTCACCAGTATGAAATTATACGTATAGGCAATTCAGTATATCTGAGAACTGTGCTCTTCCCAGAACTTATATTGTGAAGAGGCTAACTGGCTGGACGGAGAGTTACGTTGCCCAGAAGCTAGCAGTTAGCTCACAAAGGAGATGGAAAAGTACTAAAAGCATAAAACCTGCAAGGAAGCAAGGCTGAGATCTGGTTAGCATACCCTCCTCACAGAAGAGATTTCTGCGTAGAGACAATAGATGCCTTGCACGGAATGTTTGTGTAGTTGTCTTTCTTCCAACATGGCTGCCTGTAACCATTGGTAACCACTTTTGAAAGAAAATGGCTAATTTATGTGCAGTGGTAGAGTAGGTAAAAGGTTGGAAAAGCTGTTCTACTGCGACTTGTTTACAAGATCCAGTAATAAGACACAAAATTATAACATTTTTGTTGTACATCTCTCATATATCAACACATAGCAACCATTGTTTTGCACATAGCAAGCGTTGTTTCTTCTAACATGGAGGAAAAATGGGCATTCTAAACACTCTGTGAAAAGGCCTCTACTGTGCAAACATCCATCAAAATGCACCTCTCGATTAGAGGCTAGTTTGATACAAAGAAATCAGGAATTGGTGAAAACAAAAATCCTTTCAGGGGCGCTTTATTTGACAAATCACATGACCAAATACCAAATGTGATTTAATTTTAATTTTAATTTTAATTTTAATTTTAATTTTAATTTTAATTTTAATTTTAATTTTAATTTTAATTTTAATTTTAGTTGCCACGCCAACCCCAGCCCCAATGGGGTCAGCCACATTAATGTTTATGTCCACCAGATGGCACACACTACAAGGGAAGAATGTAGTCTAGGGGACTCTCTTTACTGCCTTTGTGGGCTTGAACACTGAATACAATACAAACATGGTCAAATATGGCAGGCAAATTGCCTGGACAGTAGACAGCGTGAAGGGAACATCTCAAAGCACCTACTTGCAAACATTCACATTTTTTATCCTCCTGGTGCAAAGTATCGAAAAATGAGAATTTGGTTAACTATAAAGTATGCAGGTGAAGGATTCTGTGAACCATTATTTGGCAACTGCAAGAGCAACATATGTTGTTCTATCTATCTATCTATCTATCTATCTATCTATCTATCTATCTATCTATCTATCTATTTATTTATCTATGTATCTATCTATGTATCTGTCTCCCTACCATCCATCCATCTATCCACCCATCCATCCATACATCCATCCAGCCATACATACATCTATACAGACACCTGATGATTTTATAACTTGTCATACCTGTATTTTCACATTCTACTCCTCAACCACCTGCCACCTTTAATTACCTGCCTAATTTGCACCAAGGCAATCTCAATGTAGTCCAAGAATGCTCCCTGAAGAAGCAGGCCTAAATCTATCTATTTGAACATGGTGAGTCTTCCCTTCCCTTTCCTTCTTGGCCTCTAGTCAGACTGTATTTATTTGCTTTTCCCCCATGGCTAATTCAATATCGGTCTTATGAGGCCTGATTATGATTCAGCCAGACAGGCAGACAGATCCCTATGGAGCAGCCAGTGGATGTCCTAGTGATTAGAACTGCACCAGTTGAGCCAGAGAGAGACAGTCCCAGGGAGCAGAACATTAGTAGGGTTAACTGTGGCGGCACAGATCAGGGAGCCCTGAGAGATGGAGAGAGAATTGGAGAGAGACAGTCGAAGGCACATTGAGAAACAAGAGGGGAAATGGATACAGATATTTAAAGAAGACATAACATTAGGGGCCTCTTCCTCATAGAATATATTGCAAAGAGACAGGTTCAAAAGCAGAGATGTACTTTAGCCAAGTTTGTTTCAGTGTGATGAACACACAGTAGTCTACAGTATAATAAATCAGAGGTAGGTGTGTTGTGAAACCACAGTGTATCACTAGGGAACAGAGTCCCTTAATTTTACACCTTAATAAACCCTTAAAATAGCCTTAATATTAAATAAGAATTAAGGTAATTTAAGAAAGAAATCAAGTAGAATTGTGCATGGACTAAGCAAAATGAATGGGCAAAACCCCTGAATGCACCCATAAACCCCCCCCCCCCCAAATACC
>OMKL01152906.1:0-17946 GCA_900302295.1 Parasudis fraserbrunneri | reverse complement strand
CACACCAGAAACTGGCGATAGGATCAACTCAAGAGTAAACAATTGGTGGTATTACCCGCATCATAGTGCCATAATCCAGTGCATAACTCAAGTGCATAGCTAAGGACAAACCTGTGAGGGGAAGAAAGGGTTAATATATATTTACATTTATTAATTAATTTATTTATTTATTTTGGTTAAGTATCAAGAAGTTACGTAAGGTACTGTTTGAATAGGTGGGTTTTTAGTCTGCGGTGGAAGATTGAGCGGGTTTCAGCTGTCCTGACTGCGGTGGGAAGCTCATTCCACCACCGTGGAGCCAGGACCGAGAATAGCCTGCGTCTGGCTCCCCCCGGGTGCCCGGAGTGGTGTGATTCTCAGTTGTCCGGAGGAGGCAGAGCGGAGGGTCCGTGAGGGTGTATAGTTGGTAACCATTGCCATACACCCTGTGTATGAGGGTGCTGCTCCCCTTGCTGCACGGAATGCCAGGTCTAGAGTCTTGAAGCGGATTCGAGCAGCAATAGGGAGCCAGTGCAAGTCTATGAGTAATGGGGTCACATGGGCTGATTTAGGTAGGTTGGAGATCAAGCGGGCCGCTGCATTCTGAAGCTGGAGGGGCTTAGTAGCACAAGCAGGGAGACCAGCTAGGAGAGCATTGCAGTAGTCAAGGCGTGACACAACCAATGACTGCACAAGAAGTTGGGTGGCCTTCTTTGTCAGGAAGGGGCGGATCCTTCTCACATTGCTCAGGAAGAACCTGCAAGCTCTTGTTGTTGAGGCAATGTGGGGACACCAGTTGTAAGAGAGGAGTTGATTGTTGTAGTCAGGAAAGGGAGGATCACAGGTGCTATGCTCTGGACCAGTGGGGAGGGTAACGGATCCAGTGGGCATGTGGTGGGCCGATTAGATCAATCTAGGTAGGTGGTGAAGTTATGGTGTTTGCAGTTTAGTTTATTCCCTAAGTTGGCACTGTGTGCCAATATCAAAGGTGGAAAGGCTTGAGAGATTGGTAAATTCATATATTAGGAAATGGCTAGGAGTTCCTCTGTGTCTTATGTGTGTGATGTAATGTGGCATTGTGAAAGGCATTCTCCAGCTACCATTAACTAGTCTAACAGAGGAGTTTAAGTGTGCAAAAGTGAGAAAAGAAATGTTGCTGTCAGGGAGCAAAGATACATTAGTTAATAACTTGGTCCCAAATCCAACTAGAGGGAGGAAATTGAATCCAAGACAGGCAGTACAGGAAGCAGAGGCAGCTCTTAGGCATACAGACATTGTAGGTAAGGTGCAACAAGGCTGGGGGAGGCTTAGGGCTCAGATCAGGGAAACCAGTGTGGAGCAAGGCAGGTCCCACAGAAAGGAGGAAGCTGGTAGTGGAGCAGGTACATCGACAAGAGGAAGTAGCGAGGTGTACAAAGGCTGTGGCTCAGGCTAAGCAGGGACAGTGGATGAACTGAGAAAGTGTAGAGAAGAGGAAGCTTAGCTGGAGGGACCTATGGAGTATGGAGGAAAACTGTATGAAATTCCTGATAGGGGCGACTTATGATGTGCTACTATCACCACAGAATCTAAAACAAAGGGTAGATGGGGACCCGTCGTGTCCATTGTGTTCAGAGACTGCAACTTTGAGGCATATTATGTCAGGTTGTAAGACTAGTCTTTTTCAAGGTCAGTATACATGGCGACATAACCACGTTTTGAAAAGCTTAGTGGCAGGAATTGAAAGCAGAAGAGTACAGGTGAACTCAGGATGTAGGAGGGTGGAGAATGCAGCTATTCAATTTGTCCATGAGGGCTAAAGATTGGGAGATGCAGGTAGATTTGGTAGGAAAACTCGTTGTTCCTCAAGAAATAGTTAGCACTAACTTGAGGCCAGACCTAGTGTTATGGTCTGCTAGTCAGCGGATAGTTTATATTATAGAATTGATGGTGCCCTGGGACGATTCAGTAGATTTGGCTTATGAAAGGAAAAAGCTTAGATATACAGATTTGGCAGCAGAAACTGAACAGCGGGGATGGAAAGCTAAGGTGTGTCCGGTAGAAGTGGAGTGCAGAAGATTCATAGCACAATCGACTATATCACAATATTTGAAAGGCTGGAAAGGAGATGTCGAAAGAGGCATTGAAAGGAAGCCAGTGGATTTGGTTTAGGAGACATAATGTCAGCTGGGGGCCAAAGTAAACAAGGGGTAAGAGTATTCTTTTTCTTTTTTCAGCTTACATCAAAGGGGTATGAATCTGGTGAAGTTGGCAATACTGTTTGGGGCCATTATGGGCCAATACATTTGTAGTGTGTAGTTCCATAGTATATTTATAGGCATGTCAGACTTTCTGTTGGCAATGGGATCGGGTTTCCTCATTGAGAGCTTATCCTTATCATTAGGGCACAAGTATTTTGTGTTTTATTATAAATGGTCAATGTTCAATGCAATACGCTAGGGCAGTGGTATGGTTTTGCCAAAGACAGAAGGGTAGTGGCTCGAAGGCATCTCCATTACAGCAGGCTACCTGTGACAACAGCAGGCTACCTGTGACGATCTGTGCGCATTGCATTGTGGACTCCTCGAAAAACCTAGATAACGTTCGCTTATGCCTCAGGCTGGCCCTGGTTACAGTTGATCATCCTTTGCTCTTGCAAAAATTGTGTAATATTGGTTTGGATATTGGGGCTTATGATTGGTTTTGGAGTTACTTGTATGGGAGGCATCAGTGTGTGAAGTCAGGAAGTGCCCAGTCTTGGGGTTTTACCGGTAACAAAGGGTGTTCCGCAGGGTTCAATTCTGGGTCCCGTCCTCTTCACCATTTATGTTAATGATAGTGTCTCTTCCTTGAGTGGTTGTCAAGCTCATCTCTATGCGGATGACACTATTATGTATTGCATTGCTGATTCTGCACAACTGGCCATTGAGAACCTCCAACTTTCCTTCGGAGCTCTTCAGGAAGCTCTTATTAATCTTAAGCTGGTACTTAATGCAAATAAAACAAAATTCATGCTGTTTACTAGAGCCAGATTGCTTATAGAGCCATATTGATTATAATGGTTTGCATATATCCACTGTAAATGGATCTAGCATTGAGAGAGCCACTGAATATAACTATGTTGACATCTGGCTTGATGAGAAATTTACATTTAAATACCATATAGACAATCTTGCCAACAAACTATGACAGAAAATTGGTTTCTTTCACCGAAACAGAACCAGCTTCCCTATGATTAGTAGGAAAATTATTGTTGAGGCAGTGTTCCTATCAGTGTTGGATTATGGAGATGTGATTTATAGAAATGCTGCAGCTTCCATTAAAACCCCTGGACACGGTCTATCATTCTGTCCTCAGATTTATTACTGGTCATGGCTATGGTACTCACCATTGTATACTGTATGATAAGGTGGGATGGTCTTCTCTGGTGGAGAGGCATAATATTAAATTAAAAATGTTTATCTATAAGGCTAAACTTTGTGGAATGTTCTACAACATGCAGTTTACAGTTTACAGTTTAGTCATTTAGCAGACGCTTTTATCCAAAGCAACTTACAACTTACACTAAGAATAAACTCACTGCTGACTTATGGGCAGTATGTAACTGTTTTAACTGATTATCTTGTTTATATGTATTTTACTGTTTTATATGTATTGTACACTTTTCTTTATCATGTTGTCATTTGTATTCATTGCAACCTGGACATAATTGAAAATTAGGTAAAAATCTCAATTGATTACTTAAGTTGAAATAAAGGTTTTGAATTGAATGGAATTGAATTGAGGGGAGATAGCAGGTCAACAGCAGATGCCACATAGTGGTATACATCATCTGAAAGCTGGGGACCTGAAAATTAATTTGAAATGCAGCTCAGCACTGTGTGTCAAGTTTTTCTAGTCATAAATTTGTAATAAACATTGTGTTTTGGTTAGACGCCCATGAAAACTTTTTGAAGCGTATGATGGCCAATTCCCATGCTCAATTATATCTCATAAGTTGTTGCAGCAATGTTTGGGTTGATACCATTTGTTACCCAGATTTGGTGCAAGAATTGATAAACATGGTCAAAAATCCCTCCAAACTACCACATTAAGACACCAAAACCTTGAAGAACATCATAGAAAATTCATTCTGTGATTTGGTATCAAAAACATTTCTGTAAGAATTGCATTTTCCAGTGATTTGATGGTTAGCACTTCTGTTCTGGAAATTGCTCAGAAACCCCCCTTATGGTCAATACACCTAGGAAGACCATACATACTCTGAATGACCTAGGTCTCTAGTTTGTGGTTGTAAAGTTTCATAAGGCTGTGATTATAGAGGTCACAATAGGTCATTCTATACTGTACAGTGAGGTCAAGTTTCAAAGAATGGTCTCACTACAATGAAATTGTTACTATGGGGACTAACATCATCACACATGAAGACAATTGGGTCTTGGATTTCCAATTATACTCAATTTATGCAATTCCAAAACTGTTTAGGGACCCCAGTAAGCAGAAATGTTCTAATCCACCATTTTTAGAATAGGCGAAAATGACACATTTGTACTGCGTGCAAAGAACTGCATCTGGTTGTCAAGTTTCATATGATACCACTACCTTCATACTAGCTACAGCCTCTGAAAGACAGTCCCGTCGGTGGGAAAAAAGAGCACTTTTTGACTCTGAGGGCAAAAGGGCAGTGGCTCAAGCTTCCCCTGGGCCCTATCTGTCCTCATGCCTGTCCTGGAGGGTTGACAGGTTGCAGCCGATGATTCTCTCTGCTGTCCGGATGATGCATCTCAGTTTGGCCTTGCCACAAGTGCTGGCTTACTCGAACCTTACTGTTATTGAGTTGGTGAGGATGGACTCAATAGTGGCAGTGCAGAATTGAACCATTATTGTCCTCAGCAGTTGAAGGAAGAATGTCCTTTGGTGAGCCTTCTTTGTGGTGATGTTGGCCTCTCACATGAGGCCCAGGATATTGTGATTCCCAAGAAGTTGAATGACTCCACAGTGGTAACTGCTGAGCCACTGATGTTAAGGGTGGGTGGGGTCCCCTTCCTGCAGTCACAATAATCCCAGCTGTCTTTTGAGCATTTAGCTCTGGGTTGTTCTGGCTGCACCAGCTGCCTAACCTCCTGTCTGAATGCAGACTCATCGCTGTTAGAGTATGAGTCTGATCACTGTTGTGTCATCCACAAACTTGAGGAGCTTTACAGATGGGTCCTTGAAGGTGTAGTTGTTGGTGTAGAGAGAGTGGAGCAGAGGAGAGAGCACACATCCATGTGGGGCTCCAGTGCTGAGGGTCATAGAGCCAGGTGTGTGCTTACCCAAGGCAAGGCAAGTTTATTTGTATAGCATATTTCACACAGAGGCAGTTCAAAGTGCTTTCCATAAACAAGATAAAAAGGAAAAAAATAAAAAAGATATATATAAAAGGCCAGAGTTGGGGCAGATCTAAGACTGAATGCGACTTCACCATGTTTTGTTTTGATCCAAGGAACAGTTAGCAAACCAGTCCCTGATGACCTAAGAAGTCTAGAAGATTCATAGTGTGGAAGCAAGTCAGAGATGTATTTTGGCCCTAAACCATTAAGTGATTTATAGACAAGTAACAGTATTTTGAAGTCAATTCTATGACACACTGATAGCCAATGCAGAGACCTGAGAACTGGTGTAATATGTTCAACTTTCTTAGTCTTGGTTAGAACTCTAGCAGCAACATTCTGAATGAGCTGTAGCTGCCTAAGTGCTTTTTTGGGAAGGCCTGAGACTGTAATGTACATCTGTATGTAAATTACAGTTTTGTACTGTTATGCTGATTCTGTACAACTAGCCATTTGAAATTTACAATGTTCCCTTGACATTCTGCAAGGTGCACTTCTTAACCGTAAACTGGTCTTAAACACAAGTAAAAAGAAAGTTCATGTAGCTCTCTAGAGCAGTGGTTCTCAGTCTTTTTGGTTGGTGACCCCTAAAAATAGAGGTATGGGCAACTCCCCTACATAGTGAACCATTGACAGAATGGTGAACTTAGACTCAAAATAATGATTTTTATTTCCCCTTTTCAGGCTATTTAACTTGATTACTTATTGAGGGAGGGATTTCGATTTCAAATATCCCTTATTTCACAAGGGTACATACCCAGAGCTCACATCAAAAGGGCATGGGTTTGTTGAAGTTGGCAATGCTGTTTGGGGGCCATTATGGGCCATGTAATAGGCAACATTCATAGTGTGTAGTTCCATAGTATAATTATTTATAGGCATGTTAGACTTTCTTTTGGCAATGGGATTGGGTTTCTTCATTGAGCGCTTATCCTTATAATTAGGGCACAAGTATCTTGTGTTTTATTATAAATTAATTATGTGTCAAAGTTATTACATTATTCATATAAAATGTGGTACTCACTTTATAATGTAATAACATGCCTATAATGTAATGACTTATTACATTATGTGCAAAACGTTATTACATTATGAGTTGCTACAGACACCTTTGGTAATTAGCAAAGATTCAGAGTGGATATTCTCCAAACGGACTGCTTAACACCTATCAGAAAGATAATTCTGAAACCAATTACAAGAAACAGAATCAACACCAAAACAACATAGTCTCTGTAGAAGCAGGGTGTGACTGACAGTGTCAAAGGATTTTGACAAATCTATAAAAAGGGCAGCAAAATGTTTCTTTTCATCATTGCCAGATGTAATATATTTAGAACTAATGTTGTTGCAGATATGGCACTCTGTTTAGACCAAAAATCAGAGTGATGGGACCTCAATACAGAATGCCTTGACAGAAATGCTTTGAGTTGAATGTCCACCAATGATTCCAAAATTTAAGACAAGACAACTTGGAAATTGGTCGACAATTATTCAGATAACTCCACCTTTGTGCAAAGGAATTCAGATTTCACACACAATGCCAGATAAAAAAGAAAGATTACAAATATGTGTTATTTGCTCAACGATAATTGGGATGGAGAGCCTTAGGGAAAAAAGGGTCCAGTTTATCTTCACCCTCCAATTTCCTGAATCATTTGCTACAGTTCCTCAAAGATAACACAAGTAGAGAAGGGGTATAAGGTGAACTGAGAAATATGGCTTACAGAATGTACCTGGTCATTATTAGTTGGAGGGAGACCTATATGCTCATTATCAAAATGTTGTGTTATACAGGTTCAATAATGTAAAAATACATTGTTTTTTACAATGCTTTACAGCAGAGGTTGGACCCAAACTCATGAAAACATAGTGCCTTTTCTGTCATGTGGGGATCTATCATCATTGGAACCAGGCTTTGAGGAAGTTGAATTGATTTGCATCTGCATCTGCCACATTACATCAACAATCATTAGAGCAGCAGTCGTATTTCTTCTGCACCTGATGATTCACCTCCATCACTTGTTAATATTATAATCACAATGTAGATTATAATTAAACAGAATTGTACCTTCATTATTTCTTTGGAAAACTGAATGTTCACATCTAACCTTTTGATTCAGACTCAGATGATTGATTCAGATGCATGATATGGCAATGAATATGTGCTAGGGTAAGCTGAAAAGTGTTTACATGTCAAATACAGACAGTCCATAAAACCACTTCCACTGTTTGGATCGAGCAAACATGATCTTTGCCTTACAGACATTACTGATTTGGTAACATGACAGATACCAAGTTTCCCATGCAGGCTAAAATTAGATTTCAAAATTAGTTTTCAAATGCAAAGGATTCTTTCTATGTATTCCAATGCATGTTCATGTTCATGTTCAAGTTGCAGGATGTGGTATTGTGTATTGTGCTTTTTTTGTTTTTGTTTTTTTTTGCTAAATGCATAGAGCAGGATTTTCAGTATGCCACACTCTACAGTACTGTCTTTAAGTGTAAGGTGACCACATAATCATACATGTACACAGTGAGATTTCAAAATATTTATTTGTTCAAAATATATTTCACTGGAATCATGTAATTTCAGTACAGGTGAAAATCTATTTACAATTTATTTGTATTACAAAGTATTTATTATGCATGAAACATTGTCATATAAAAATATAGATTAGAAGAACTACTTTAAATTGCAATTAAATGCAGTTGAAATGCTGGCTTCATTATCACCAGTTACAGTACACAGAAATTCCTACATCATTCCTGTGTTCAGTATATATAATATATAACACACTTATACACAACTACAGCTTAAGAAAATAACCTGATAAGCATTTGCTTTTTTCTTTTGCGTTGATTCATATACTGTAGTGAGTGCCGAAAACTACAAGTGTAGACACCTCAAGCAGAATTCTCTTAAAAATACAGTAGGCTGATAAAGTGCTTACTAAGCTTTGTTAGGATGGCAGCTCGATGTCACATAGAAGCCTGGGACAGGAAGTGCTTGCACAATAAACAAAAAAACAACAAACTATAGCATTAATTTGATGTCCGCAGGTTTAAACAAGAAGTCTTGTGATTCTAAGAGCCAGCCCAGTACTGCAGTAAAAATGGATTGCTTTCCCTTGCACCATTTTGTCCCCAATTCAATTAAACTGAATACTCATTAGGAGGGATCTAAAATGGCTGCTGCAAGTTTGCATCCAGTGAGAGCAAACAATACAGTAGTAAAGGGCCTTAAGACTCACAGATTGCTGCAAGAGCAAGGGCAACTACCACACACAACATACCATTATAAAGCAGAAAAGAGCTTGTACTTCTACACAGCTAAACTTGGTGTAAACATGAAAAGGCAAGCTAAAAGACCTGATTTTTGTGTCAAATGCACACACACACACACACACACACACACACACACACACACGCACACACACAAAAAATCACACAAAAAATCTAACTAAAATGGAAGGAGTCTCTGTCTGTTAGTCCTTCAATTTTCTTGTGAACCATTCGTCTGATCAACTTCACACTTGGTGGGTGTATTGCTGAGGACCCAAGTAAGTGCAGTGTCGAGTGTGAAGTTGATTGGATGAGTGGTTCTCAAGAAAGCTGCAAGCAGCAATACCGGGGGCCAAGCAATCGGCCCATTCTGAACGGGCATGTTTTGAATGGGCACTGCACTAGTTTATATTATCAGAGCCTTTGTCTGGAAAGCTTACATCATCCAAAAAACTTTAGACTTTGGGAGATGCAGGTGCCAACATGCCTGCAACACATGCTCATTGACCCATCTGCCTCCCAGACCTTCACATTTCCTGACAATGAAGCAATAGCTAAATGTTTGTTCATGCCACCGAGTAATAACCTTGAGTTCATGCCGTCAGAGCCCTTGTTGCCCAACTGATGACCTGAGTAAATAATACAGTGCAGATTCTGATCAAACACATCTGTCTGCAACATCTGCTTGTGTCTGGATCGTTCTCAGGGTAAATTCTGCACGTTCAAACTGTGTATCCTATCATTTTGTCTTGTTTTGCATTAGTTGTAAGAATTGCTTCTTATCACTTCACAGACTCATGAAATTGATTGTTGAATATAACACAAAAATATTCAAATAAAGATTGTAAGGTATAAAAAAGAAGAAAAAAAAGGTACAGTAAATGTAATATACTCAACCGGGGAAAAAAATATAAACATATTTCTCTGTCAACTTGACAATCCCTTTAATCATTACAACTAGTTACGTAATGTCCAAGTTGCACTTGTATGTTATAAAATAATGTGTAAGGCACATGTAAAGTTTAGTAATATCTTTGTAATTCCAAAAACCTTTTTTGAAATTGCAGCAGTTAGGCAAGTTAAGGAAAGAGGCAGAGTAGCCATGGAGATACAATAGCTCTGCAAAATGATAGGTTTTATATAGTATGCAGAGACTGTCAATGCAACACATGACTGGAAACAAAGTTGTTGAGCTCTTGCAGGGGTAGAGGATTCCCATTTTCCTATGGGTCCTGGTCCTATATTAAAATCTCACTGCATCTTTGAACGGACTCTCACAAGCAATTAAAATGTACAAAATATAGACTATATAAAAAAATAAAATAACAAAGATTTTACATGGGATTAGAGGCTATAAACTAATATCTATTCTCTTTCTTAATGTAGTGGGTGCCCCCCCTCCCAACATATATGGTGTTTCCTATGGTACACACTATAAATTTCAGTATTGCTCCCAGCATACGTGTATGACACATAAGAATTGAAGATGAAGAACGTATTACAGTATAATTTCCTAAGTATCCCAAATGATAATAAAACTTTTCATATGGGATGATGTATTATTAGACTACACTTGATCTCTTTGGTAATTGCTGATTGTTTAACATTGACATAATACATTTGCAACACAGTTTGTGACACTTCAATTGTATGTAGAATTTTGTGTGTGTGTGTGTACTGTATGTGTGTGTGTGTGTGTGTGTGTGTGTGTGTTTGTGTCTGTCTATTTGTAAAATCCCTCATGATTCTTCTTAGCCATCTCTACACAGTTGTGCATCAGCTGAGATGACCCCATTCTCTTTCTCCATCTCTCCTTTATGTACATCCACAGGACTCCACTATCATGTCAGGGACGTCTGTTTTGACAATGCTGTGCTGGGAGTTGAAATACACCATGGACAGCGGCCGGCGCTCGGTGGGGACGCAACACGATGACACGGCCGTGTTGATGCCGTTGACTTTCAACTGGCTGAAGACAGTGGCGTGGAAGGACGAGGCGATGCCTGGGGAGCCGGATAGGTGCTGGGGGCACTGGCCCATGCAGTAGTTCATGTGGTAGCCCTCAGGAGCAATGATCCAATCCTGCCACTGGATGTCCTTGAACTTGATATAGAAGTCCTTCTTACAGCACACAGTCACGTCATCGCCGCAGCGCAGCGATCTCTTCCTGAGGATGTGTTTAGAGTGGTCGTCACGGAGGCGCACCTGTGCCACCAGGAAAGGCTGGTGGGGGGTGTCAGCAGGGCCACCCAGGGAACAAAGGTTGTTTCCATCCTCGTCGCAGCTCACCTCCAGCGTCAGCCGGCGCTGGCCCCCATCCAGGAAGGCCTGCAGGGTGTGAGTGATGGGGAATGTGTGCCAGTTGTCCTTCTGCACCTCCAGCATCTTCTCCATCACCAGTGTGCGGTTAGAGCCTGAGGCTCCACCGCCGCTCTCCCCAGAGAGAAAGACCTGGGCGGGGAGCCGGGCGTCCCGTTGAGGGTGCTCTGTGGAACGGGCGTAGATCCACAGAGATGACTGGAGCACCTGGATACTCTGGCCACGCTCCTGTAGGAACTGGAAGGTGAGGCCAGGCCTGGCTCCATCACTACTATCTGTCACATCTACATCAGACATAACAAAACAGAGAAAAAAACTGATTGGGATGGGTTGGTTATGACGGAGGTTATGAACCGTGTTAAACTATATTCAAGAGGAGAGTCACTTTTTACCTACAGTTTAACCTACATTTAAATTTACTTTTTTTTTATTTTCATGATCATGTTTTTTTTTTATTTCCCTGCCAAATACATGGTAAAAAGATGGTTCTTCTGAGGTTTTTGGCTGGAATCATAGGGACCTTTTCTGGTGTTATGTAAAACATTTTATTTGGTGTTGTAAGAAAACGTTTGTGAAAAAGGCTGTTTCAACTTCATTAAATAATGTAAAGCAATGGTGGAAAAATTACACAATTATTTTACTTAGGAAATGTAAATATATAAATGACAATAGTATAAAAGTTACAGAAACTTCAAAAATCAAGTATTTGAGATTGAAAGTAAAAGCACACATTCTGTATGAGGTTTTTCTATTTCAATGCTTGGGAGTGTTGAGGCATTAACATTGCTAACTGTTATGGTAAAATAGTAGTACAGGTACCTAAAACTGCACTTAAGTACAGTAGTCTACTTGCATAAAAGTACACAGATTCTTTCCTTCCCTGACTCCCTGCCAAAAAAAAGGTTATATTTAGCACCAACATTTTAACCTCTTTGACCAAAGTAGGGTACTATTTTTTGTGCTATAAACCCTTTTGATTTTGAGGTTATGATTGAAATGAAAAAGAGAGATTTTTCAGTCCCAAAACATTTCCATGAAAATATTACTTCCAGCTGTCAGTTTCACTTTAAAGCTGTTGAGAATGATTTTATCCCTAGACAACAATAAGCTACTTAAAAAAAATCTCAAAGACACATAAATGACAAATGTATAACAGATTTTAACACAGGAAAATGTTTTCGTCTTCAGATATTACGTAAGGTCATATAAGAGGGGGAAGGAATTAATTAGGCATAGGTCTAAGTCCTGACCTGATTTTGGATACCAGCATATGCTTACATACGCATCTCTGTGTAAAACGCACCTGCTCGTGTGCTGCTGGAATGTTTCATTTATTGACAAAACGTAGAAAGTCAACCAAAAACAATGTGTACCAAACGTACCTGCAAAGCTCACTATTTCATATCCTTGGTCTTTTGTGGGCATGTTGTCCAGTTCAAGAGTACCATCCTGTCTCACGCGCCCTGAGTGCAGTTTGCGGAGAGCTGTGAGAAGTGCGGCCCGCGGCACGCTTTGAGTAATATTTGGTCTCTCTTTTAGGTGCAGCTTGTCCAAGATCTGTTGTTTCGCGAATTCAATCATCATTCTCTCCGCTGTGTCCCTCTCCATCGCCGGCAACCCACAGGAAACGCACTCTGAAGAGCCCCCAACCGTAGCAGCAGCTCCGAGTCCCTTCAGAAGCAAAGATGCCATCAACAAAAACGACGGCAGTACAGGCCATTGCGATACCATGTTGGACTCTTTAGTTGGAGTAAATAGATACATTTTAGAGGACGGTATAGGCAAAAGAACAAATAAAAATATTGAAAACAAGTTAAGATCTGTTTCCCTGAGTCTTCCTTTGGATGCACAACGTCCCCCCCCAATGTTTTGAAAGGTCCCTGCTGCTGCAGGTGGATGCCGTTGAGACAGAAGTTGAAAGAAAGGAGTTGTGCTTCACCGCCTGATGCTGGAGATATCTGGGGTAATCCACCAAAACTTGTGACACGTTGGAGGGACGCACCAATGAGCGCATCAGGCATCTAGGAAATTACTGGCACTGCATCACTCTCTCTCTCTCTCTCTCTCTCTCTCCCTCGCCCACACACACACACACACACACACACACACACACACACACACACACACACAGGCAGAGGTACGAGAGAGAGAGGGTGGCACAGCGCACAGCGGTAGGGCGCGCTTACATGTTTTGGTCATTAAATAAATATCACGAGGAAACAGTGTTAAACCTATTAAGATAAATAATTATTGGACTAAATGCGTAGGCCTACACAACAGCGTCGGGCTACTTGCATTGCCAAATGGCCGTCCTCATTTAGTCGAACCCATAGCAGAGGTTGCCTAATTGCGCGCATTGGCGCACTACCTTTGATCATACTATTGTAAAGCCTATCTCAACTGATTGTTAGTTTCAATATGAAACATAGGCCTACCCACTGCCACGTTGTTCTTATTTAGTCGCACGGATTGATGGCAGAAGGCCCAATCTAACATCACTCTTCACCGATCAAAATTCAAGATATGTGCACTTTAAAACAGTGGGGGATGTCTTCCTTCCCATTTTTATCTGTGGGGAAATGTAAGGCAGCACGTGTAGGCCCTATAACATCTTTCATTATGGCCCCTCCCTTTTCGAAGTAAGGCTCAGAAATGTAATTTATGACAGCCGGATTGATGGATATGCGCAAAACACATTCTATAATTTCTCCTTACGGTACCCAATACAGAGCTGATGCTGCCTCATTTGTTTGTGTGTGTGTGTGTGTGTGTGTGTGAGAGAGAGAGAGAGAGAGAGAGAGAGAGAGAGCGCTTCGTTTTTACACGCATGCTGCACACTTGGCCTCAAAAGGCTCTATTGCAGACAATCTTAAGAATAAGCCAACATAACTTTATTTTATTTTATTTTATCTACAGTGAGTGATTATGGACACATATGAAAATATTTTAAGTGATAAAATGGATGCAAATATATAATATTAAATATTATTAAGACAATTTCACAAATCTAGATAGGCTACATCTATGAACAGAAAATCGCTTTCATTTGTTAATTATTGATTAAAAAAATTATTGTGAATCTAATAAATATTGTGAATAACAAAGAATAAAAGCATGTTTACAGAATGTGTCTAATTTAAAAGTAATTCCTGTACAATCTTTCCCTCTGACTTTTATCCCAAAGGAGCCCTGTAGACTAGCCTATTTGCCACCACCGTGCAATAGTAGTACTTGCCTGCCGACACGTGGCACGTTTCAGGAACTACAGCAAGGTAGTCGATTAAAATTGAGTAACACACACTAGTGTTCTTTTGCCCCATGAAAAGATTTGCCAATGTTATTTCAACTATTTGCAACCTAGAGTAGTTTGGAGGAGTAGGCCACTATTGGGGGCAACGGTGAGATTGAAAAGTGTATTTGTAGCCTGCTAAAAAAGTATTGTAGGCCTAGCCTAATAATGTAAAATAAAATATAAGAGTTACTTTTTTCTTTCTTCAGACTTCATTCATTAGCCCCGTTTTTCCTCATTCGTCAAAACATATTAGATTTGGTGAAAGAGCTGTAGTTAGTTGCTTCAAGTCGGCAGTTATTGTTTTCGGTAACACAAACGAAACGCTTGCTATGTTCTGAAACTAAGTAGCTAACGTTAGCTATCTTTATAAAAAACAGTTTACAATCAACCAGATGAGAACTAGTCAATGAGAAGAGAGACAGGGGAGAAGTGGGAAGGGGGAGTGTATGTATTATGTATGTATGCTGAACGTTTCCCTGCGACTGTCAAGTGCGCCTCTGACGTAAACTATCGGTGAAAAAAAGTGACGCTTACACACAGAAGCCGGAGCCGAAGGGAATAGCGTTTTGTTTATTTTTTCTTTTATTTGAGTCACTTATTCTTTGGCATTTTCCTTTCAAGCTACATGAATCCAGTAGCTGTGTGTAGCCATTGTCGTTTGACTTGTCTTGGTCCGTGAAAGCAAGCTAACGTTCGCGGCGCTGTTTTGACAGTCGGGGTCGCAGTGAACCAACACACAAGCTAGCCTAGCCAGCACCATTAGCACTGGGTAAGTCAATTTCGGAGCTAACGTTAACCGTAGTGTTGTAACGTTACCTTTTATTTTGAGACATGTCAGAGCCGGGCACGGGTTCAGTACAAGAGTGACGTTACTATAAACAACTGTTGTTTGCTCGTTAATTAACTGTTACTGGGCTGTAGTATATAGTTACCGAAAAGGCTGGCTAGCAAGCTAACGTTAGGTAGCGAGGATAAGCCATAGAACGGATAAGCTAGGTAACGTTAGCTAGCTAGGTAGGTGGCTAATTATACCCGCTGGAGGAAGCAAGCTAATGTCGTGAGCTAGCTATTGTTAGCGTGTGCCTTAGCCAACGTTTACAGTCAACTGCATTGCTTCGGCACTGACTGCACCACCTGTGCTCGTCAGACCCAACTTGAAGAATTCTCCACACGGAAAAGGACTCATTGAATAACTTACAGCTGCCAAAACGGTGAGCTTAATATCCGTATTAAAGCTAAAGACTTTTGTTGAAGCAGGTTCCAGGATCAATAGTTCTTCAACATGCACCATTCATATGTATCTAATGTCTTTCTAATCCGTGTCCCTCCTCGTTTTGTATGACGAGTAGGATAGGATACATATTTCGTTAGCATCAGCCTGAGGTGACAGCTGAAACACTTGATGGCAAACAGGTGGGTGCTGTGATCAATTAATTGCCTGCGTGACTGAATGAGGGATCAATAGTGTAGTGGAATGAGTTACTAAATGATGGGTGATTGGTTTTAATTGGGGTTTGTCATCACTCCAAGCACAAAGCTCATTAAGATACCATGTAATTATTCTTGTCGTACTCAGTTTTAGTTAGAATATAAAAATAGCAGGGGAAAAAAAGGACTGGGGAATTGAGAAGCTGCAAGGAGCTGAGGAGGAAAGTAACTCTTTTTTGCATCCATCACAGTGGCAGCTGGATTATTTTTTTTTTATATTATTTTTAGAAAGGCGCCTATTAATGATGGCTGGTCAAGTAAACAAACTCATGAGCCAGCCACCACATTTACCAACATTTGTCTGGTGGTTGTGACTGGGGATTATTTTCCCACCTGACTTTTCAGCCTGGTATGTGGGATCCACATCATGTAAAGGACATGCTCTGGGTCGAGACTCCAGAGTCATTTAAACATAGTAGATCTCTTGTCTTGTGAGAACCCACTACCACCAGAAACAAGCCCATAGCCCATTTTAGGACCCAAGCTGTTAAAGGAACACTCAAAAATTGTGAAACACACTTGCCAACTTCCCCAGAGTAAGACAAGATTGACATCAGTTTCATCTGTGTCCAGTAGCCCTAGAGAAAGGTCCAGGTGTATGCTAACTTAGCCTAGCACAAGGACTGGAAGCAGTAGGGAGCAGCTAGCCTAGCTCAGTGAAAAGTGAAGAAATACAACTTCCAACTCCAAAACTGAAAAGAGATTAAATTGATATCAATCTTCTCATCTGACTCTGTGGAAGATGGCAAATAAGTGTATTTCCCAAAATGTTTGTGGTCCTTTTAAGAAACTCCAGAGCTGTTGTATAGTTTCTCATCTAACTGACATGCCAGGGCATTTGGAGTTAGACATGCCATTGTTTAACAAATAGAAGTCGCCATGTCTCAGCTTCAATAGTAAATTATGACACTGAGGCCAAAAATAGACAAGAGGATTGACTCAAAACAAGGTAAGATCACAGCACAGCCTGTTGGAGCTTTGATGTAAACATCTGCTGAGGGTAAGCACTGCAGCATGTGTGATGATGGGCAATATAGGTGTGCTAGTTGACATGGGCCAGGCCAATGGTTGGTAAACAATGGTTGTCTACGGTTGGTAAGCAACAGGCATGGATCATCACTGCTCCATCTTGGCTGCGTTCAGATTGTATTCTCCATTTCCTCGCAGTCTTTTCTGAATGAAACCCAGGAAAAGTAATGCTGGATGGTACATCTCTTGACTAACATACATCAGTAGTTTTGATCAGTGGGACTGTCGGACATCTGTCCTTCTTCAATATTTTCAATGCGAGATTGTTGAAGAAAGGGTCATGCCATTTAGGAAAGATGTATTCACAGTAGGATCTGAGGAGGTGATTCATTGAATCAACAGTCTGCTGTTGCTAAGGACAGCGATGATAAAGATGGAGTCGTCTGCCTGCCTGTTTCTGCCTCACATCCTGAATATCCTTTGCTTCACTATCCGGTATTATTAGTAGCCTATACAAAGTGAAAGGCCTAGTTTGCTTCAGTTAAAATGGACTATATTCTTCATTTTCCAAGAGTGAAAATCGGCTATTTCCATAATTAGATTTAATTAATTTTCTTTTGCAAGAAGCATGTCAATTCAGGCTAGTCTGGGTGGAGGAATATGTTTGTTGAACATAACATTATGTGCACTGTTATAGGCTGTATTGTACTTGCTTCTATTGTGTTCAACCCCTCTCATCAAATATCCCCCATACAAGTAGTCATTCCAAATATAGCCTGAAGGTGATTTTACACGCAATATTATGCAGGCTGTCTTATCCGATGGGTTGTTTTTATCCAGTAAGACATGAGCTGTGTGTTGGTTTGTCTACCTGCTATCTGTATCTGCTTCTGTCTCTGAATCTGTGCTTGCAGCAACAGCAGAGTGGCTTTTTCTAGAGAGATTTGAAGAGCTATTTATAGACCTCTGCCAGAGCACCAAGCGTGGTGCTGTTGCTGCTGCTGCTCCTCTCTCACTGCTCTTCACCACTCCTGTTTCTCTCTTTCTCCCCTTCTTTCTCCATCTCTCTCTCTATTTATCATCTTGCCTTTCTCTTCATTATCTCCCCCTTTTTTCCAGCTCACTCCTTCATGTTGTCATTCTCTTTGTTCTAGTTTTCTCTCTTTTCTCTCTCTCTCTCCCTCTCCTCCCGTCCTCTGTTTCCATCTCTATCCTCCATTGCTTGCTTGATGTAAATTATTGATCAGAGCAGGGGTGGGGGGGGGG
>OMKL01152860.1:1533-11891 GCA_900302295.1 Parasudis fraserbrunneri | reverse complement strand
ACTCGATAACTCGAATAGCTTTCATTTGAATCTTTTCAAATTTGCAGTGTACATTTATGACCCCTAGAGGATGAACCATATTGATTTTGGTTACCCCATGACCTTTCCACGAGTGCCACCATCAGGCCAAATGTAAAATTTTCACATTAGTGTATCTCTAACGGCTTTCATCCGAATCTTTTCAAATTTGTGGTGCACATTCATGACCCCAAGAGGAAGAAGCCTATTGATTTTGGTGACCCCATGCCCTTTAGCGCCATTATCAGGCCAAATGTTCAATACTCAAATTAGTGTATCTCCTGATCCGATTTCCACCAAACTTGACAAATATATTAGCCTTACCATAGCAAGGAGGCCTGTGAAGTTCTGAGTCATCTGGCCTCATGGTGGTGCTATTCTCATAAAACTAAAAACATGAACTACTCCTCATTGACTTGAATGAGGGGCTTGGTCGCAAAAGATGGATTGAGAATTCGGTCTGTTTTGGGAATATACCCGCTGTCAGCCCCCAACAGCACATGTCGAGTTACCATTGACTTAGATAGGATACAGTATACCCACGTCGTCTGCGACCACGACACCACTGACTCAAAGTAGGGGGAAAAAAGCTAATTGAAAACTTTCTCCAATCCCTTACCTCCTTTAGGCCACCAAGAGTTTTGAGAGCCTGCTGATTCCCCAGCTGCCATGTTCCCCTCCTGATGTGGAGGCCATGAGGATCTACCTAATCTTGTCTGAGTGCCCCGCCCTGCAGGACTCCAAGAACTACATCAGCCTCACCATCCCTCTGGCCATGGCCATCCTCCGGCTGGACGCCAACCCCAGCAAAGTATTGGGTAGGTCATGGGCACACACACGCACACAAGCTAAGGAACGTAGAATCAGTCATATAATCTAGTAAATATGCAGACACATTAACTTGAATGCGTGCAATGCATATTTTTACAGACTGACAGGCAGACATACATATACACAGATATATTATACAGGGATATGTGGACGCTGACCCACATGTGTCCACACATGCAGGCCCATGTGCAAAAACACATGCTCACCAGCAGATGCTTTCAGTGCACACATACCAAACAAGAACGTTTCTACCTAGAGGCACTAGAACTTAGTAATAATAACTATGCAAACTCACAGATAACAGAAGTCAAAGCTCGTATTGTTAATCTTAATGCAGACTCTTAGGCATTTAATTATAATCATACACCCTGATTATTTAGGAGTGTACGGTATTGGTTGCTGAAATTAATAGTATAATGAATGTTTTGCTTGGGTTGTGTGGGCAGTGTTTCCCACAGACTTTTATGGTATTTTTGGTGGTGGTGGTGGTAGGGTGGGGCAGGGAAGGGATATAGAGTTGCGTAACAGAGAGAAGCATGCACATGGGCAAAGCAATATGTTTGATATCTTATATGGGGATTTCGTTGGTGGGCCTGTCAAATAGTGTGGTGGGCCACCGCAAATAAGCCAGTGTCTGGGAAACTCTGGACTACCACGTTGCGTTGAAGTTGAATACAATTTGTGTTTCTGTCCCTGCAGATAACTGGTGGAGTTTGGTGGATGGCAGTGTGTTTTCTAGATTAGTAGACATGTACAAGAGCATTGTGGTATTTCTACTAACGGGAGGCAAGGCCCTGCTTATCCCCGTGTTCCAGGAGAGCTACATTAGTGCCACGCTGAAGCTACTGGAAAAACTCCACAAGGTACTAGGCAAGGATGCCCATTGGAGCCACAAATATTTACAGTGTTTCATTCTAAAATGAAATGTCTACTATTTGAAAAAAGGGACATTTATTCTTATAACATTCTTTCACACATGGAAGTAAAACTCCTCATGGTATATTACTGAAGTTTTTGGCAATCTTGTAGCTACAACATATTTTTGAGGCTGCAGCCATCTCAATTTTTGAAATATTGAATATTATAATGTAATATTAGGCTTTCCAAGAGACATGTTTGTATTTTGGAACTGAACTGTTTTGAATTGTTTAGTTCCTCTTTTTGAAGAATATATACATTACAACCATTGTATAAGGAATACAACGCGTCACCCTGGTAACATGGTGTTTGATACAGTAGTTGCTAAAACAGTCCTTAGCGTATTATGCACCATACCAATTCCTGGACTAGAGGGAATGCTGTTTGTCCTTGGTTCTCAGGTGAACCTCAAGGCCCAGCACGTGGAGTACAGCCGCTTCTACATCGCTGACATCACCAGCCTGGTGGACATCCAGGAAGACTACCTCAAGTGGTTTCTGAGTAAAGCTGAGATTGTGAGTGCTGTTACTTATTTTCTAGTTTGTATTTTTATATGATGTGTTCATTTTTCTCTTTACCTGACACATCCTACTCTTTCTCCCTCCCTCCTTCCCTCTCCCCCTCCTCTCTCTCTCTCTCTCTCGCTCTCTCTCTCTCTATCTGATTCATCGGTATCATTCTTTGCTCATAGTGTGGAATGCAGTACTTGTTTGCTTGTGTGGGATCATGGGTGTGTTGCTGTTTGTCTCATCCAATGGGTAGCTGGGCCTCAGAGACGAGCCCCCTATCACTACCTCTTGGGCACTGGAGGGAAATACATGTTGGTTTTTTAAATCAACCTCACTCTGTAGAGAAGAATCTTTCTAAGAAGAGTTCATCAACATGGGTTTAATGTTTTAGTGTTGTCCACCCTCTCCTCTGACCTTTGCAGTCCTGGCCAATGTCTCAGTCAACTGGGAGACTCACAGTAACCCCCCCAGCCCCCCGGTGTCATTCTTAAAGACATTCTTATGGTCAGTTGTTTTCTACCAGCAAACCATGTCAATTAAACAAATTCATCTTCTTTTCTCTTTGTCTCTCATTTTGTTTTTCAGAAAATGCGAACACCAGCAGTTCAGGTATTACTCATCAATATTGGATTTAGTTACATAACATTATATAGTTACCACCAGGTTTGCGCGGGGGGTGGGGGTCATAATCCGTGGGGCACCTGTCAAAAATCACTACAATCAAACAACCTATTAGAAAACATGTAAAATACAATTTTACATGAAATGCAGAAGAGTGGAGGCTCACTAACACTGTTAATATTTGAAAGCATTTTTGTTAAAATATTGCAATAATAATGCAAACAACAGCACAATAGCTTGCCGATGTGTTACTGTACATGAGAGAACTGAGAGCTGAGTGAGTGAGTGAGTGAGTGAGTGAATGAGTGAGTGATTGAGTGAGAGAATCAATCATTTATTTTCTATCATTCTGTACAGGAATTATGTGCAAATTTTCCATATTTGATTAATTTCTGCCTAATACTGCAGATAAACTATTTTTTCAATAGCTGACCAAAAACTCTGTAAATGAATCTCTTCACTGCAAATTCTTCTGCGATCGTGGACTTGTGGAACTCTGGAGGGACTAATTATATTAATGAAACAATAATATAATATAAGAATAATTTCTAACCATCTGTAATGTTCCCTGCAGAGCTCCGTGACCCTATGTGCCTACCCATTCATACTGAACGCCCAAGCCAAGACCACCATGCTTCAAACAGATGCTGAACTGCAGATGCAGGTACCTGCCACAAATAGGATAATAGATTTGTTAAAGGGTTGTAATTATTGGATTTTTGTGATTTTTTTGTTTATTTTGATTGTGCACGGTAAGTTCAGTATTCACGCAAATTTTAATAACCATCTTTATTTTCCTCGCTTACCTGCAACCCTTTCCGAGATGGCGGTGAGCGGTGCAAACCTGCACAATGTCTTCATGCTGCTCACACTGGAACCCCTCCTGGCGAGGAACCCTTTCCTAGTGCTCCATGTGCGAAGGGACCACTTAGTGAGCGACGCGCTGCGTGAGCTCACCATCTACTCTGACGTAGACCTCAAGAAACCACTCAAGGTGAGGGCTCAGACATAAGCTTTGCCCAGCCCAGAAACATCACTTTAAGTCACTTCATTATCATGCTGGTCATAGTAACTAATATCACCCGCCCCCTGCCCCCTCTTTCACTCCTGTCATACGTCCTCTGTCCTATTCATCCTTTCTCTGACAACTAGCTGTTGTGGATTTGAATGGTCCTACATAAAACACTAATACTGTTGTTTAGAGCATCAGGCACACTGCTACATTCGAATCTAACGGTCTCCCATGTCAGTGTTACAGTACTAATAACACTAACCTCTTGTCTTTTCTCTCATCTCCCCTTTCTCTACTCATCCATCCATCCATCCATCCCTCTCTCCAGGTGATCTTCGATGGAGAGGAGGCAGTAGATGCAGGCGGGGTAACAAAGGAGTTCTTCCTGTTGCTGCTGAAAGAGCTTATGGATCCGGTCTATGGAATGTTCACCCAATACACTGAGTCCAACCTACTCTGGTTCTCAGACAAAGTAAGGCATGCAACTAACACAGCAGCTAGCATACACTAGGGCTTAACAATTAATACAAATTTTATCGAAATTGCAATATAGCCTAGCGCAATGTCAAAATTGCAGGAGGCTGCAATATTTGTTAAAGGTGAAATGTGTGTCAAAATACCATTCTAAATAAAGTATTGCGGTGCCTGCAAATCATATACTACAGACTTAAGAAAACATCTTTGTTTGGTACAGATCCCCGCAAAAATCATACAATAATAATTTTCATGTTTTTCAATGAAAATGAGAATAATGACGCAAAAATGATCATTTCCGCTAATATTGCGAATCATAGCAATTGCAATATCTGTCAAATAATCGCAATTAGATATTTTTTTCCAAATCGTTCAGCTTTAGTATACACCAACACCAGTGTATCCTCTAGATTGGTTCTGTCAGACTGACCGGCCATTAAAGGTTTCACCAGTCAAATCCAATCATATGATATGATTGGATTTGAGATTCTTTTGGCAAAGATTTTATGTATTATACTGTACTTGATTTGATTCATTTCACTCAATTTAAAAAGTGTAATAGGTATGCTGTGACAGGGACAGATTAAGTCAGCACTAATTGAAAATATGCAATTAAAAGTATACACCAGCTCTATACTTCTAAATGAAATGAAATAAAGACACATTAATGACCATTAATTACGATTAGCAGTTTTACAGATTGATGCATTTGGACATCCACCTCACATCAGTAAATCATGATGTATCAATTTATTTCTACACCACAACCACCACAAACACATATCCAAACTGAGGAAATAACATGTTAAAAGTGCATCTTGTGTTACATGTACACAATTCTTTCTACTGCCGACGACGTGTATCTTAGCCAGCTACCCAGCCTGCAGCCACCACAGATAGCCTAAGAGCCTGAGAGACAAACTGTACACATACTTATTATGTAGTGCATTGTGGGGGTGAATGCATCCTCGAGATTTATTTATTTATTTTAATTTTAATTATTATTTTTTTTTTAGATAAACATTTATGTAACTATAATAGGTCAATTTAACACATCAGCTTAAAAATAGGTAAGTAAGTAGTAAGTAAGTAGGGACAGTAATATAGCACAATCATTGGAAATATATCTCTTTATTATATAGTATGGTCTCAGTAGAAGGCCAGCTAAGAATCTGCCTTTATTTAGAGTGGAATTTATTTATTTATGTATTTATGTATTTATTTATTTATTTATTTTAGCTATTGGATTTCTCCCACGCTTATTCTGGTAAAAGAGACAACCACCTTAATTGTGCGTGAAAAGGACATTTGGGTTGCAAACACAGGCTGTGTTGGGAATAACAAACAAGGTTACATATTGCAACAGCATGTTAGCGGTTATTTTGTAGAGGATATCAACAGTGTGCATAATGGGGCTCTCTCTCATAATGTACTGAAAAAATTTCAGTATTTGGCGTAGGTCAGCATTTCCCAGAAAAAGAAGGTGCTGTTTTGTGGAATTACTCATAGCAAGATGTCACCGGGAACATTCAGGTTTACAAAACAATTACCTGTATAGTGGGAAAAGTCCCTGAACTTTTGTACGCTGGCAGTTACAAGTGGAACATGGAGGCAAGATTCAACAATAGGGGGAAAAAAAAGATGATGTGCCTGCTGTTGATGAGGGCAGGACTATTTTTTTCTGTCAAGGCACAGACTAATTGCTTATTTTGTTGCTCAATGCAACTCAAAATTTCTTATTACTTGTCAGTGTCGCTTTTATAGAAACATGAATGCATAAATAAAATTCATTACAATAGTACCTCGTTTATTAGAACCCATTTGGAATGAATGTTGTTCGGTGGAGTGTACTGAAATATACTGATGGTCTTAACCAATGTCTAGGATACTTAAAATTTGAAACATGCATGCATATTAGTCCTGAAATGCTTTGCACAGTGCATTTTCACACCTTCAATAGAATAGGTTATATTTTCACATTTATATTCACATATTTTGTCATTGTGCCTTTTCCGTAGACCAGGGTTACTTCAGAAGTCTGAGGTTTGGATAAACGTGGTTTTCTGGTAGCGCGGCAATTATGCTTCTGCTGCTTTCAAAGAGTAATGATTATAACTGAAACACAGAGGCCTAATTAGCATGCAGCTATAATAGAATATGAATAGAAATGGACCATTTAATGTTTGAATCATAAACAAGAGGTGAACATTAAACATGAGGAAATGTCTGTTATCCAGAGCTAGCATGAATTGACTTTCAGTAATGTAGATGTATTCAAAATGTCGATGGGTATTGCAGTTTATTTGCAAAAAACAGAATTATTTTTTCAATTAATTTTCAATTTTGAAGAAAATCCATCTCCCAAATTGATTGAATTGAATAAGAATTGACTCCAGCAGTGTTACTTTATATAGTTCAGTGGTTACTAACCAATTATTATAGATGAAAGAGCAGGAGAGGGTGGAGAATGAAGATACGTCTAGAACACTACCTCACCATACAAAATGTATTGTAGTCCATTAACATTGCCAGGATTAGGGGATCCATTACCTACTGTATACCTCCTATACTATAAATGGTTGGTACCTTCGGATTCCTCTTGATCCATGATTTGTACCTACGGATTCCTCTTGATCTCTAGTTTTATATGATACCCCTAGCTTCATGCTAGCTGAGGAAATGAGCCCACTATAGCCTGTATATAGTGGTAGTAGCCAACTTCAATGGAGTATTTTTTCATAGATAACAATGTCAGCGTCATCCTGGTGGCTTTAAGTGGCTTTCACACTGACAAGCCAAAGCAGAAGTGCTTGTGCACACATTTCCCCAGCAGACCTTACAAGCATTGCCATTCAGAAAGCCTGTGTTGAAAGTTAAACTCAGCCCAATTTCAATGTGCACCGCATTGGCTGGGTTTTCTGTTGTAGCAAAGCAACAATTGCTCAGTAGCCCGCTTGCTAGCTAGCTCTTCGAAACAGTGCGCCTTGCGTTTTCAATGCTTCTAGTCTCATCACCATCTTATGGGCTAAAGCAAATACTGTACCGTGTACTCGCAATGTTGTGGGGTTTGCGCACAGCTCACAGCGTTCGTCACCCCCTCCCTCTCTCATCATCTTCTCCATTGATCTCAACTGTAAACGATGTACCAAAGCACTGTCCTTTTGGTGTCCAGTGTTTTGTAGAGCACAACTGGTTCCACCTGATCGGGATCATCTGTGGGCTGGCCATCTACAACTCCACGGTGGTGGACCTCCACTTCCCGCTGGTGCTCTATAAGAAGCTGCTGGATGTAGCCCCCACCCTGGATGACCTCAAGGAGCTTTCGCCCATCGAGGGCAGGTAAAATATCCCCTCAATTTGGCTGGTAGGACGATAAAATCGTCTGGTGAATTTATGTATCTACAGTACGCGCCACTGTGGCCAGTGGATATAAAAAAAAATATATATATATAAAAAAAAAAAAGGTATCATCCTGCCCTGTCCACATACTGTAGGTGAGTCCCTGAGGGGAATCAACACAGCTTACTCCTCAGACACACTGAACTGAACAGTCCCAAATCCTGTTGAGACCAAATGGAACGTGAAATAGTTTCTGAGAGGATTTACAAAAGTGACATCACTGTTTGGCACTCGGGACCAAACAATGTCTCATTCACTTACATAACCAGTGGTTTTTTTTTATGTAATATTAAGAATTGACTCTTGCCACTGGGAAAGGTTTCCTCATTCAATTTAGGGCAGGAAGGGTTAGCATTTAGCTTAGCGTCTAACTGTCTGCAGATGGCCTGAGGGAAAGGCTGAGGCCATTGATCTGTTGAATAGCTGTCTGAGAGCCTGGAGTAGACCAACACGGCCACAGCCTGGAAAGGGGCTGCCCTTGGAAACAGCACATCCACACAAAACACTATTAGACGTGGTATGTGTTTTTAATTTGGCTGCCTTGAAACAGCATCCCCTCACACTAAAGGACAGAGAGAATTATTCAACTCGAATTGGTATTGTTTATGTATGAAAAATCAATAAATATATTCATTAAAAAAATACTTGAATTAGAAATATCTATGCTGTAACATTATTTAGCCTAAGGGCTTAGTATGTGTGAAAGATTCATTTCATATGGTTTGTCCCCTCGGCATTTCTATGAAGTACTGCGCAGTTACTTCACAATCACAATTGAAATTTGAGGTCTCCATTAATCTAAGTCAACTTTAAAGCGGTCTATCAACCCCCTAACAATTGCGACACAGTGGTCATGGTGTTCCATTCCATTCATTAGATGTTCCAGATGGCATTCCACTTTGCTCCCCTTGTTGTCGCACCAGAAGTTTCCTCTCTACTTAACGCCCCTATCCATAGCTGGCGTCTCCATCCGTACTTCCTGTGTTTTGGTGGCGATGGCCAGCGTCTCCTTAGCAGCCAACATAGCACAGCCCCCCCTCCCATCAATCATCGGCTATTATTACCTTATAGTGGTAGCGCTTAAAAACTAGCGCTATAGGAAGCTTCACTGTTCCCTATCTGCTTAATCTAGGTGCATATAGGACAGGCACAGCTGCTCCGCCATCTAAGTGCTAGAATAAACCATTAGCAAGATGCCGCGGAGGGAAGAGGCTCCTAAAATGGAAAGGGTACTATCCCACCCGATGAGAAAGTCTTCAGCTAGGCCTGTTGCTGCCAGTGAGCGAGCATCTTGTCAGAGTTTAAATGTGTGCTGGAGTCTTTCACCTCAAGACGCTGCTATGCGAGAGGAATGTTGATGAAGATGACTCTGGCTTCTATTTCTTTTCCATCTCTCTCAACCTCCCTCTCTTGTTGCCTCACAACAGCAAGAGGATTAGCCAGCGTTCTCTATTCTGACCCGTGGTCATCCCCGGGCTGTTACTCAGCTAACAGCTAACTAGGGCTAGTTTGTTACCTCAGATATACAGGCTTTTGTAGTATTACCATTAATATCAACAAGCGTTACTTTCAATGAAAGCGGTCCCTGAAACTTGATGTTATCACAAAACGAAACAAACTGCTTGTCAGTCCTTGTCACAAAAAGGCTTGAGAAATGCTGCTCTATTCCCACTGTTGTCATCATGTTAAAAACGGAGTCATTCCTGACCTCCCTTCCCTCCTCTTCTCTCTTTTAGGAGTCTACAGCAACTTCTGGACTATGACGGAGATGATGTGGAGGAGACATTTTGTCTCAACTTCGCTGTAAGTAAATGTTACTTGTTATTCTGATTGTATCAACTTACAGCCTTCATCTAGATTATTTTGGAGCATATACATTATGGGTTTATAGACACACTTTCTGGAAGAGTAGTATCTTTTTGTTACTCTTTTAACCCGTCATAGCTCAAAATATGGAGGTAATGCTTACAAACAACGCAGATGCAAACATTCTACAGTTTCAAAATGCATGTAAAACTTCAGCTGTTACAATCTGTCGCAGTGGGTGGCTCTGTACAAAGGCAAAGATGCAAGGCTAATATCTGAGCTTTAACACGATTTGTTGTTTAAGTGTGTACTGTGTGTCTGTCAGATCACCAGGGAGTACTACGGGCTGACAGAAGTCAAGGAGCTCATCCCTGGAGGAGAGAGCATCACTGTGGACAAGAACAACAGGTGAGCCACCATGAGAGTTGCCTGATTATAAGTATGTATGTGACAGCATTCACAGCACGGATATGAAACAAGTACATAACAGCACTGACACCACTGCAATGTAACAAGTACATAACAGCACTGACACCACTGCAATGTAACAAGTACATAACAGCATTGACACCACTGCAATGTAACAAGTACATAACAGCATTGACACCACTGCAATGTAACAAGTACATATTAGCATTGACACCACTGCAATGTAACAAGTACATAACAGGACTGACATATTGTACTGCTGACGACAGTCTGTTATAGAGGTGATCACAGCCTGTTGCCATACTTTCTCAGTACTGAAAACCTAAGACCAAAGCGTACTG
>OMKL01152857.1:0-24117 GCA_900302295.1 Parasudis fraserbrunneri | reverse complement strand
GCTGGCTAACGAAGATGCTTTGATGTGGCCAGGTGTGTGTGTGTGTGTGTGTGTGTGTGTGTGTGTGTGTGTGTGTGTGTGTGTGTGTGTGTGTGTGTGTGTGTCACAAGACTTATCTCGCAAATTACAGGGCAGATTTGGGTGACAAAATTTCACTCCATTTCATATACATAGCCTGGGTTTTCGTTATGTTCATAAACACCTTGAAATACTAACAACACTTTCTTTTGTGTAAAGCTTCCACTCGTTACTTTGTTGACATTTAGTGCGCCTCCAGTGCCATCTGTTGGCAGCATTACCATTGTTACTCTTGTACAAAGCTCTTTTCTCTAAAGTTACATAGACATTGTGTCATGTAGGTCTATAACACCTGCCCGGTACTAGGGCTGTAAAAACTGCCCACAAATGACGTTTGATTATTCCTTCTAAAAAAAAAAAACCCACATAGGTTCGCACCATTCGAATATCTATTCTTGCACGTTATGTGCACAAGAGGGCAAACAAATACAAGAGACATAACTAGTAGAGGTAATAGTTAGTACAATAAACATGAACATTCAAAATGGCTTTTAAGATATATATACACAGTAGGCCTACACCATACAAAATAGAATAATGTATAGAACAGACATTCATACATCAACACTCTGAGTGAGGTGTGCCTGCATGCCACATTCATTTTAATTGTGTTCAGCTCCATACAACTGCCTACCACCATCTTTTTCAACCACAGCAAACAAAGCAATAAACACTATCTGCTTTATATGGTCATTGTGTCCAAAGATTTGTCTCCAGATAGCCTGTCTACTCTAAGTACACCTTGATAACATACTCTGCATATTATCTCCCCATCATTCCACTACTCTCATGTATACACACTGGACATACAGCCTGCCCTGCAGTTCCTGCTTTCCATCCACACACCCCCTGGAACACCGGACAACGATATGCACTCCACTGAGTGCACTCCTCTAGTTGTCCTTGTATTTACTATTTCCCCCACTTGTATTACTTTACCCATTATTTACCACATATTTTACCAATCATCAGTGGCCCACTTCCAACACCTATTGCACATCTTGACCATCCTTGTTGGGTGGATCTCCCATTTGCATGTCCTTTGTTTCTTCCCTTTTTTCCCTATTAAGGTTTTGTGGGAGTTTTTCCTCATCTTCACTGAGGGTTAAAGCTGCACTACGTAACGTTTGCAACAAACAAGGAGGACAAGAGAAAACAAGAAAAAAAAGAAAATAAATGTCATCAAGCAAGATCCCTTTGTGTACTGTTTTTCATTTGTGTCATTCACAGTTATGCTTGAGAAATGAGACTGTAGCCTTTCACGTAGTAGCCTAATATGTACCTGGTGTATTTCCTGTTTGCAGAGAAGATTTCACATCACTGGTCATGTCATACCCTGTCAGCCCTCTAGGCTGATCTGTAATAATGTCATCCCAACGTACAGGTCCATCTAGAATTCATCTGACAAGATGGAGAGGGTGACTGGTACAGTACCCAGGGTGATTTAGTGGGGATAATGCTGAACAGAAATAGCATAGTAACAATAGTACTAATATGATAGAACCTAATACCTATGACAATGGATAAGTTCATAAAAACTTTGAATAAGTTCACAAAGTCAGTGTCCTATATACTGTCAATGTAGCATGTACATCAGAATGACATCACAGTTTAGAAATGTAGTCTGTATAGTTTCTTTATTTGCTAGAGAATGATCATGGTTTTTACTGTTCGACTATCCTGTAATATAAGACTAACATACAACAAAGATAATGACTTCTTAATTTTATTGGTAATTCCCTTTACATGTTGCAGAAAATTAAAACTAAAACATTTTACATGACTATAAGCACCAAACAAAGATCATAACTCCTTAATCAAGCTGAGTAATAAGAAAAACTATGAAATTCTGCCCTCTAGTGACATTCTTTTGTCTTTGCAGTTAGTGATATTACCAGCATGCCAATTAGGCCATCCCTGGCTACTTTTCCCCAGTAGGGCCAGGGCCAAATACAATTATTCAAGAACACAGGTTAAAATAAAAAAACTGTTGCCAACATGATGTAAAGAGAATGACAGTTACTGTACCAGGTGAAATAAAACAACTTGTTTGGCCCTGAAATTGAACTAAGGAGACGGGAAGTGTTCCATTTTAATCCTATTGGTGCAACTTTTAATGGGTTATCTTCCTTTATGAGAGTATCTCTGGTAGTAGGATTAAGCGAAGGGGGGGGCGGAGGAGGAGGCAGGGAGAGAGTGAGTGAGTCAAAGTTTTGTGGGCTCAAAAAGAATGTGCACTTGAGGGGGGGTTTGACCAGAACATGGCAAAATAATAAGCAACTTGCATAACCCACTGTACTGTATCTCAACATAAAGACTGACATTCTTGTCAGTTCTTTTATCAAAACCTCAGTTAATTTGAAAGGGAAAAAAAGTATTCTATTCAATTAATCAAAACATATTCACCTTTTGGAGACAGTTTCAATCAAATACAAGCCTAGAGGAAAATTATTTGTTTAATGCATGCATTATAAACACAAGTGTAGATCCCTAATACATGGTAAAACAGTAACTTTTGAGGTTGCTGGTCCCGGGGTGTATATAACACTATGCTACCGTTACACTAGCTACATATAAGAAACATACTGTACGTACCTTATGAAAACCTACATACTTATATACACAGCTAACACACACACAAATGATAGACATTATTATGATACCAGACATGCCTGCATGAGACACCATTTACACTTCACGTTACCTTTACCTAAAACCAGTGCTTTAAAGAAAACTGTCATGTATAGAGCTATGTCAAATTGGAACAAATTACCACTGTATTTAACCCAGATTACCAGTAAGATCAGAGAGTAGAAGGTAAGAACAGCAATTATTCAGAAACAAATCAGTTTAGGCTACATATGATATGATATTCTGGATGTGATGGTTGATGATTATATTCATGGTGCTTAACTTACTGTTAAGATGATATTCTTGTGAGAGAACTACTTATTGTCTCTTTTTATTTATTTATTTAATTTTGTTTTTTTTAATTTCAATTAATTTCATTTAGTTTTATTGATATTGTGAATTGTACATAATGTATGCTTGAATGTCTTATTTTGTCTTTTGTGTGGATCCCAGGAAGATGAGTTGTTACTGAGGTGATGACTAATGGGGATCCTAAATAAACATAAACATTGACAAAAGAACGTATAGTGAGATGAATACAAGATCCCTCGGGTGATGGTATGTCATGTAATTTCAATTTACTTACTCAGACTTACTCATTACTCATTTTACTTACGATATTACCTAAACATAAAATGCAGGCCACTTTATTGGTAAAACACACAGTTGATGAAATGGTCAAACGTCATTGGAGAGCATGTAATGGTTGATATCTACGGATTCCTCAAAGTCTGCAGCTTCAGGTGATAGCTCTATCTTCACTCACACTTAAGAATTGACCCCGTAACCTCTGAAAGACAGTAACGTTGGCTGCATCGCCGGTGTTACAGCTACAGGTTCATAGGGTTAACATTTGGAGCAGATTTTATTTCCCAGTATGTTAGCACAGACTGTCTGGTATCTCTAGATTCCTCAGTATACCTAGGTTCAGGTGATGTCTGTATCTACACTGTAGCATTAATGTAGAGACCGCAAGAGCCTCCGCAAGATGATAATGTCTGCAGGTTGTTTTCTTTTCTTTCTCCTCGAATTCTTTCAGATGGTTTTCTAGGCTTAAACTTTGCCGGTAAGCTAGCGCGGTAAAGCTGGTACCACTAGATTCCTCAGGGTCTTTAGTTTCAGATGATATCTACATATTCACTGTACCCCTGACATAGAGACCAAAAGCACCTCCAAAAGACGAAAATGTCAGCAGGTTGTTTTCTTTTCTTTCCCCTAATTCTTTCAGATGGTTTTCTAGGCTTAAACTTTGGAGAGAAATCTCTCATGAAATGTCACGAAAGTTTCAGCTGATATTTGTATCTTCACTGTAGCCTTAAATTTGAGACTGCTAGAGCCTCCGAAAGACAATGATGATGACAGTTTTTTTTTTCTTCAATCAAACTTTTTTTGGGGGCCTGGCGGCTGGCGCCCCCTAGTGGATGGCGCCCTAGGTATGCCTAGATTCGGCCTGGATGTGACAGCGTGTCATAGGGCTGTGAAATAAAAACGCATGCAATTGCAGCACTGGTTGATTTATAAGACACCTGCCAGCAGCTCTGACTTGCCAGCTACTGAGAGAATAAAGGAGTGAGTGAACATAGGACATAGGCTTAACTATGGACCTACTTACGCAAGAATAACATTAGGCTTCTCACATCTAGTATGTTTTGTGGTGATATGCCATTAGTGTTTGTCTCACTTCATTTACACAGGAACCGTGAGGCATGATCTGTCTGGTATCCCTATTATGAAAGGCTATTAAAAGTTCCACCGTTCACCAGAGTCACTGGCATGAGCCTGAATTACAAAATGAATGAAATTTCCACAGGTGATAATAAGCAAATTCCAATTAATTATTCACTAGGTCGTTAAGTTTTGAAAGGAGAGTACCCCCATAGAGCCATTAATGGGGCTGGAGATATGAATTCAGTTATTAATCACAGGGTAATCTATGGATAAAACAATCAAGAGAATTAATTATAATGCAATTACAAAGAAAAACATATTAAGCACATCTCCATTAAAGTCTAGACCTATTTGCATAATGAGGTGATGACCATCCAAAATGGAACTGTAGGAGGCCATAGGCCAGAGATAGGTTGATTGAAAGCTTCATTAGTTTAGTCACTCTGGCAAAGGTCATCTGTCGCTCATATCTAATAGGTCGGAAATGAGAAATCCCACAGTGATGGAATCTAAAGATGTATAACCCATTAGCGTCAGCAGAAATGACGAGGAGCAGAAGACACTGAAACATAAATCTGTCTGTTCTCTCACAGGGAAACTGCATGGTAACCACTGTCTAACTAGGTGGGAGAGTACACATAAAATGTGACTGTTGATTTGCCAGTTAAATACCATTGACCTACTGTGAGCCTAACAGCAAATTAACCTGACCTCAGACAGCCTTTAGGTGGATTAGTCATCAGTAAAATAGATTACCTCACAAAAAGCCTCTTTGGTCTAAACTTAGAAGGATCAACTGTAATGTGCACTCAGTGAGTACATAATGTCTACTACTGTATGCACTTTTTATCATAGCACAAAACAGCTAAAGCAGCAGGTTTTGCCAGCAATGAGAATTACTTTAAGTGATTGAATGATTTCAGAGATTAAAGGGAAATGATTTTACACATACACACGGAGGGGCAGAGTATAGAGATCAATAAAAGGTCAAGGCTGTATCATAATAGCAGAAGCTTTCGAATGCTGTGTCAATCTGGAGGAGATTAAAGCTGCACTATGTAACTTTCCTACAACGATGTCGTCCTGTGGCCGTGAAAGTTAACTGCTCAGTGTTTTACACAGAAACAAACATGGAGGATAAGAGAAAACATCAAGGAAAAAATACATTCCTTCCAGCAAGGTAACTTTGCGCACTGTTTTTCATTTGTGTCTTCACATTTATGCTCTAGAAATGAGACTATAGCCTTTTATGTAGTTCTAATGCATACATTGTGTATTTCCTGTTTGCAGAGGAGATTTCATGCCACTGGTCGTGCCCAACCAGAACAGGTTTGATGCATCGCTGAAAGGAGGGTTTTCTCTTGTTCAGCCACACTTAGATTGCTAAAGACGCAATATTTTTCCATGAAAAAGTTTTATTATTCAATTTCAATTTATTATCAGGCAATAAATCAAGTAGATATTTTTGAGCCAATAAAATTAACTAAATAGTTGAGAGCTACTTACATTAGCCTACTTGTAATTCAACTAGCCAGCTCATATTTATTGGATGTTGAGATTTTACACTTTGATGTCAGATTTTCTATGTCAGGCTGGTTGACTCCAAATCATTCCAACTGTGATTCTGGTATGTATCGAGGAATCCCACGTAGAGGAATCCTTTTGCATAAATACAAAGACCTGTGGGATACATACAACAACATACAGAAACCATTTACAATACTGTCTTCCTTAAAGCTACAAATTATTTGGTTAGAATTTTGCTCCAAAACATATATTTACTTCCACCTTTTCCATGTTTTCTCATTTTACAATTGAGCTGTACTTCTTTTTGACCTGATGAGGGGCCCATGGCCTCAAGGCGTCATCCACTTACATGTGTATTGAAGCTAAACAATAGTGCGGGCCTTTTTGTCCTTTATTCAGCTGTATTGTATGTATGCAGAGGCAAGGCAAACTCTTCTGTCTCATCTGTCATCTGATATTAGATTCAAAGAGCATTAATAAGACATTATTTACATAGCCTGCACAGAGAGGTTCTGCAACCTACAGCAACCCACAAGCCCTTGTGTGCAGTCCACAGACTCAGCAACAGTCAAGAGCTGTGGTACGTGGAATGGGAAGCAGTCTAGCCATGAGGACCTGTGTGATACATTTGTTCGATGTGGTGCCGTTTCATTTGCTGGTTGGGGGGGGTTTGTGTGTCGTGTCCCTCTCTGGTTGCTAGGCGCAGCTTTTGATTTTCTCTCAGCAATTCAAGTTTTTCTGGCACAGTGAGTAGAAGCTGTCAATTGGCCTCTGTCAGCATTTTGAAAAAAAACTAAACGTGCAGCCCCAGTGCCTTTTTCCCCCGCCTATGGTGAAAAGGAGCAACGTTTTCCATTCCCATTTACCAGTCATTTTGTCCTTTATACTGCATTTGGCGTGAGAGGTGAAGTGATATTTTACAGGGGGTTTATATGTTTTGTTAACTAGCCTATTCTTAAGAGCCACATTGCTCTTAATCGGCAATGGCTCAGGAGGTAGAGCAGTCGTCTGGTAATCCGAAGGTTCCCAGTTAAATTCCGGCTCCTGCCAGCCGTGTGTCGAAGTGTCCTTGGGCAAGACACTTAACCCCTAACTGCTCCCGATGAGCAGGTTGGCACCTTGCATGGTTGCCTCCGCCGTCGGTGTGATATGTGTGAGTGAATGGGTGAACGGGAGGCATAAGTTGTAAAGCGCTTTGGATAAAAGTGCTATATAAACGCAGTCCATTTAACTGTTATCATTTCCGTCACTAAAGGAGTGGATGTTGTAACATTGTTAAGTTACGCCCCCCACGACAGGAACGCACTGAGGCTGGTGATGTCTGGGGACCTGTGTTGCAATACTGAACTAGTTTGGCGATTTTTGCTTTTTTTAAACAGCCACATAGACATTCTAAATCCCCTGCATTATCAGAGAGATAAATTGATATTGGAAGACTTTGTTCAAGGTAAAGTGCCTGTGTGAACCACAGACGAAGGAAGTTTAATAACCCATTCACTTTCCCATGCCGAAGGGAACCGCCCTCCCTTATATGGGCATACAAATTACGACACGTGCGAGGTCTATTATTCGTTTAAAGGGGAATTTCGCCACATTTTAATACATTTCTCAGTGCGTGCTATATTGACAGAGAAATCTGAGTTCTCCTGCTCGTGGAGCCGTGCCGGCAGTGCCTACATATACCAGGCGCGCAAGCTTCACCACCCTTGTCGGCCAGAATACAGTGTTACTAGACAAAAAATACCTTTAAATGACGACTGGTTGACCACTAAAATGTTTCATAATGATTTCCTTGTTATGGTAAAATGTATGCCAATGACTTAGTGCCATTAGATATATTTTACATTGATTCCGATTGCTAACTGTATACAAAACGCCCATCAACAGGGTCAAATAGCATAATAATTCCCGGGTTATAAATATAAACAATTGCTCTGTTGAGCTCCTAAAGTACTTGTATAATGATTCAATAACTTTATATTCACTTATATCATACATTTCAGAGTGAAATAGTGAGTTAAACAGCACCCAGAAGTAATTTTAGTTTTGAAGCAGTGAGTGTAGCTCCCATTGTGATTACATTATGGCAGAACATTTGACCTCGCTAGTGTTAGGTGACAAAAAATACACACTCAATAATCATCTGCCCTCTCGGTCCTGCTGGTCTTGGTTGTCTTTTCCAGTTTATCTTATCCAGCACACCTCTGTCCAAGTGAGGAGTAAAACTTTCATGCATAGTAACGCACACAAGGGCTCTCTCAGGGTTGGCCGCTGCATGTCTTTGGCTGCATACTCTCTGGCTCAAACAAATAAAGCTGAATATCCGAGTCAGGCAAAACACTGTCAAATGTACAAAACGGAGCTAGTTTACAATACAGGCTAAGAGAACAACTTTTGTTTTTGATGAGCGCCATCTAGACCATGCCCCCTGGATACTTGAAATCCAAGCTGTAGTTCTTCCGGCACCAGGTGCGTCATCTGTACACATCAAATGACGCGCCTGGTGTCGGAAAAACAACAGAATTTGCAGCTGCGCGGGGGCTGTGTGTTATGTAGCCATGCAGTATATTGTCATCTATATGAGAACAGTATGAGAACATCCGCAACAATTGCAGCTGTTTTTCACTCTATATCCCTTATTCGGATAGATAGAGGTAAGGTTGAAGGTTGCAAAGTGGTCCTTTAACTAGCTGTGTTCAGCAAGCTAGACGGCTAATATTATGGAAATGTTGTTTGTCGTGTGTTATTTTGGCCGTCTGTTGACCAGGACAATCTCTTCATTCCTATTCAAAACAGCTTTTGCCATTGTTCTCTGGGTCGCCACTACTGGCTGACACGCTGGCTAGGATGCCAAGAATGGTATCCGTGGAAACAAGCATCATCGGTTCCCCCATGATCGCATCCATGGAGGAAGGGTGTTTATAACTCATCTATCAAATTCAATATCTGTGGTGTAGCCCTACGCTGAGCTGGTGTTACATGGAAGTCCCACAGCTATAAATCATCCATAAAGAGTTTAGCAGGTTGTAGTAGACTACTGCTACATAAACGCCTTACCTGTGGAGGGGTGGTCACTCTGAAGGTGGCTCCTGAGGTGGGGGTGGCAGGTCGTGGGGAGATATTGTTCTGAGCCTGGGCCTGGGCTTGGGCCTGAGCTAAGGCCTGCTGGGGAACCATCACCAGCTGTCCCAGCTCTGTACGCACCAACACCATCCCTGGAAGAGCAGAGAACAATCAGTGACTGGGCAATACCAGAATAACCTGCAATACTGGGCCTATGCAATACACCTGCCTGCTCCTAGCTGGCATGATTTTTTGGCCTATCAATTTCGGTAACATTCACAATCGAAGGAGAAAAAGGGAAGAAAAAAAAAAACTTTGAACTCCAAAAACATTCACATAAGTCAGGCTATACAACTGGGCAAAATAAATGTCATACATCTCTGCACATAGTCTCCATGAATTTGAACAAAAATCGCTCACACGAATTTAGAAAATCACACTTGGTTATTTAATACAATAATCACTCTAGTAACGACATTCATTAACCTACATGATAACCAGATATGGAAAATAACTGCCCCTTGTCCATTAGCCACAGTCTCCGGTGGACTCCAAACCTCAACTTGATAGAAAAGAACCTCTAAACAATGCTTAAGTTACCCGCCAAAGCGGCTGGAAGAGTATAGACACTGACCAGCCAAACTGGTAGTGGCTGGTGTTAATTTCCCACCCTGAATGTTTTCAGGCAATACTGTAAGTTCATTGAGAATTGATACAACTGAATCACTGATACTAGTTCTTGTTCATTGACTTTATGATGTTGCTGTGTTTAACTGTGAGCCAAGTCATTATATAAGTTTGAACCAGTTGTATTGTTTCAGGATTGTTATTCTAGTGTTTCTTGCTGCTCTGAAATGAACTTCCCAGCTGTGTTAATAGCCTGAATAACTTAAGACATTACAGCATCACTTTGAAAAATCCATTGCACCTGCTGTCACTTTGACAAAGGCAGAAATCAAAGGAATATGTCAGCCAGCAACTTCCTGCGTGCAACCCAGTGTTTTCCTGTGAGGTAAAACCACTTTGACAACTTAAAAACAATCTCAGAGGGAAATAAAATTGCAACAAAAAAGAAATTTGAATGTCACACAGAATTGGCACAGTAAGTCAGAGTGCTCCAAATGCTTCAATTAGGCTACCCCCTTGATAGAACACATAACAAAAATAAAATAGGCAAGCCATGTAACATTTGCTTATGACTACAATATTCTAGAACTGGCCCCTCTTAGTTGATCAATCGGTCATTTTGGTGTTAGTCAACTGAGACGTTGTTAGTCTGTAAGTCTTTTTTTAGATGTTTTTAATTTCCTGAAAAATGGTAAGCACATCTCTGGTGAGAACTACATTTAAAGATGTCCCTCTGCATGATTGCACATGGGAAACACAATTTTACAGATTTGTTAACTCAACTAATCTATTAGTTGAACAAGTCCTATGACTATTAATCGACCAAGAATTTCTTTAGTCAACTGAGTCCTATGAATATTAATCAACTAAGATTTCTTTTAGTAGAGCACAGTCCTACAATATTCCATAACACAAAATCTAGATGTTGCACTGTCAATGCCTACATGTTATTAAGTGCCATTCGCTCACTCAGAGGGGCGAGCAGTGCAACAAGTTTACTACTGCTCCTCTCATATAGTAACCCAAGTCAGTATAAGACCAATGCATTATGAGACATTTGTCTACATTTGTGGATTCTGCATTCAATAGAATGACATCATCTGCTCTACGGGGAGTCAATAAGACAACTTGAGCCCTCTCTCTGCCATCTGATTGAAATGTCATCCGAGATGCTGGCCGTGTTTTAAGCATGACGGAGCGTTCAGGGCACACAGACCTGTACGTTTTCAATTGTTTCTTTTTTTGCACCCATGGATGCGTATTACAAAATCCATCAGACCATTAGGCTTCATGTCCAAACTTACGTCAACTGTATCGCAATGACAAAACACTGCTTGTGCATTACTGAGTGGCACTGTGGGTCAGCGGGCAACAGGTCTCCACTATGTAGGTTCCAAGCATGAAACACTGAACTAAAAGGAAGTGTTTAAAGCAGTAGCTCCACCAAACACATGTGTCTTTTAGACAGATATTGTATGACTTTACATGCTTCATGTTGACCCTTAGAAATTAGGCTATTTTGAGACATGAATCTCTGTGACATTTCTCCAGATTTTATTGATGACAGGCAATATTTGTGAATATGCTTGATGTGGTGGCTGGTTGACTGATTAGTGTACGTAAAAAAGGGAAATACTGAAAAAAAAAAAAAAACATGCTTATAATCATATTGGATTCAGCGGTCACTTACATGATAAACTTTAAAATATGCTTGTCTATGTATCTGTGGCACACACACCAAAAGAGCAACTTTGTGTTATATGATTGAATATAGGCAATGTTTCGAGGCTAATGATTTGTTTCGGTGGTTTCTAGGAGGTGGGTGTTACAGGATGCTTGGACGTCCTATTCCCTTTCAGTCAATTCAAGAAATGATTTACCTCGACACATAATTTTTCTACCTGGGATGTTAACTCATCTCAGGTGCATGGTTTCAAACCAGCACTCTGATACATTCACCCTCTTTCAACCTGCTCCTCTGGGACAGGGATCAATCACAATCACCACACGTGCACCCAGTAGCAGGGTGTCTGACTCCTCAAGTCCTTCAGCGAGTCTTAAGAGCCAGGACTCTGGGTCCGCTCCCAATTAGGGACTCAAAAGTCAAAATGCATAGAATTGACCATTTGACCCCACAAATCTTTAATTTCAATGCAAAAATAACATTTCCAAAGGCCAAATATCACAATAACAAGGCTTCTGACAAGTGGAAGCCCTTTCCTGACACATCAATGGTCGTGACAGTATAGCAGCTGTTGCCACGTCTGACGTCGGGAGTCGAGGATTCAACTCCGCTGGACTGCGGAGCGGCGGGAGTTGGAATCAGGGTTGACTCCAGAAATCGAGTTGTGCACCACTGGCTGCAATTGTGACCCACTGAAAATCAAATCCATGAGTTTTAAAACCACCTCCATAATGCAATATCATGATCCTGAATATGAGCAGGTGTTGTGTATCCCTACTCTCCATCCTTCCCTAAAAGCCTTACCCTGAGGGATGGTAAATCCAGAGGGAAGCTGAATGGTCGTCTGCTGTTGAGGTGGTCTGACAATCAACTGAGGGGCTACAATCCTTTGTGGTGCTGCAGGTCCAGGACGAGGTTGGGACTGCGCAGATGTGGCCACAGCGGGTGTTGGCGAGGGGGCTGTGGGTCTAACCATGCCAGCGTTTGTAGTGGCAATCTGCCCAACTACACTTACAGAAGTCGTTGCCACAGTTGTAACAGGACCCTGTTGCTGGGTTGTTACTGGGATGACAACAGAAGATGGAGAGGAAACAGTATTTATTACAGAATTTACATTGCTAGACTGGCTTGACATTACAATTTTGGACTGAGAAGCATCTGATTTGGAAGCCCCAGTGTTTGGAACAGGTTTATTGTGGTTCACTTGTGAAGCTGAGGAGGTGATAGGTCCTATCCTTGCACCCTGTTGGACCAAGGCCGAGACAGTGGTTCCATTTCCATTCTGAGCAATGCTGGCTACAATGTGACTCGGTAGTCTATGCAATGCAATAGTAGGGGTTCCTCTGTCAAGAGCAATAGCTGATTGACCTGCGGAGATGCTGGCGTGAGATAAGGTGAAAGTCGTGGTATTTATACAAGATGTAACCGTTCGAGTAGAGTTTGCTGCACTTGTACTTGGAGCCTCAGAGCTAACGCTATCGGTTACCGCTGTATTACTATTCCTCCTTGTCGATACAGCTCCCCCGTTCAAACTCTTTACTCGAGCAGTCCTTCGCGATGCGGTTATGCGTTTTCTTGGTGGATTGGCGTCTGTGGACGCCTCACCTGAGCCCAGAGTAGCGTTAGAAGCCCGACTGGTGGTGCTGATGCTGGGAAGCGGAGATGCCAAAGTTGACACACCAGATGCAGTCAGTGTTGTGATGGATGTTCCATGTGATTGCAAAGCGCTAGTATTCGCGTTTACCCCGGCAACTGAAGTGGAGGAAGCCTCGTCAAAGGACGGAACGGAGCTCGGTGAAGGAGATGTAACAGTTTTCTCTGAGCTAATTTCTTTAGAGTTCGACTCCTGGTGCATTTCAGCTTTATGCTGTCCTTGTTGTTGTTGTTCTAGTGTTGTGGTGCCCACTTGAGCTGGTAGCGTTTTTCCTAAGTGATGGTTAGCAGTGCCCGTTGACCCAACACCTCTGTTTTCCGTATGGGTGCCTGCTGGATTGCTTTGACCAGCAAGCTGTGATTCCAAAGATCCTACCAGATCGCTTACAGCTTTTTCATCCACCTCTGAAAAGAGCATATCTTCCAGGGGGTCGGAGGCGCCCGCCATCTCTGATCATGGATTGCTGTCTAAAAAAATTATTTCTACAATGCGCGTGCGTGTTACTAGGCATTGTGGGAATGAATCTGACGTCATAAAAAAATGAAAGAAAATCGAGTTGCCCATTTGTTTCTTTTTGTCTCCTTTACTGGGTATTGGGTGATAGAAAAGCACTCTTGTAACAACATGGCAACACATAGTTATACATTGGTGCCAAACTTATAAAATATTGCCGTATGCTCAATAGCTAGCTATACTTATCATGAGTATAGAATTGAGAGGTCATATTCAAAACGCAGATTAATACCTCTCCGCTAATAATTAGGAGAGATTACTACGTATTTTACTCCGTCTAGGTGGCATCTACACTGTGTGGTGGTAACAAGGAGATTTATTCCAGCGACAGTCCTCCAAGGTGGGGGCAGGGTAGACCCCTATAAAAAAGCGCATCTCAAGAGTATGCTTAGGTTTCCTATAGTAAGTCACTTTTCTTCCTTTCTTGTTTTAATAAGCCATTATAAAACGAAACCGAGTTTTCTGGGGTGCATGTTCCCAGTACATATATATATCAGCTAAATGTCGGTATTTTACCTAATCACACGCTCTCGATACCGATACAGATGATGAAATTATAAAACGAAGAGGAGGCAACTTCAGACAAATGAACCTCAGCCAATTTCCCAGCATCCTTAGCGGCGAGTAAAGGAAAATGAAAACGGCCATGTCGTGGTAGCAAGTCGCAGCATCAGCTAACGGGCATAGTTCTTCAAAAGTAGATTTGAAACGGCGATAAAGAAGACTACCTATCTGTATATTAGACTTAAAGAGAAAATATACCCCCCCTCAAAGTAAGTACTCAAAACAGGGGACAAATATGAGTGGAGGGACGCCTTACATTGGCAGCAAAATTAGCCTTATCTCGAAGGCCGAGATTCGCTATGAAGGAATTTTGTACACCATTGACACAGAAAATTCGACTGTTGCTCTTGCTAAAGGTAAGGTGGCTTGAATACTTCTCACACACCTGTCCAGTTTGTGTACCATTTCAGGATTAGCTAACCTATGTAGCCGAATTGAATTGTAGCCAGCTAATGTAAGCCTATTAGCCAACAAAGTGCACGCGCACACTTGTGTGTTCTTTGTTTACGTCCCTACACAGCGGCCTGTGCTGTGGAAGTGTCAGTCATTCACCAACGTAGAGACGTAATGTGGATATAACTTGGCACGTCTCTATTTTGCGTCTCAATACATACCGTTTTACTTTCAAATGATTAATTGATACCACACTTCTCTCTTGTAGTTACTACAACCATGTAATTATAAAAGGTGTTATCATTTGTATAAAATATGTTATAAGACCATTTTGTTATCCATCTTGCATTAAATTATAAATTAACCCCCTCAACAGTCCGTTCTTTCGGAACTGAAGATCGACCCACTGACAGGCCGATTCCCCCTCGGGATGAGGTGTTCGAGTACATCATCTTCAGAGGGAGTGATATCAAAGACCTGACCGTATGTGAGCCTCCTAAAGCCACCAGCAGCTTGCCTCAGGATCCTGCCATTGTCCAGGTAACAATTACGTTGTACACAGTGTCCACCTTTTTGTGAGTATTTTTATGTCGTTCAATGGTCAGAACGCTCATGATGCGAGGAAGGTGGTTTGACTCTGTTTGCTTAGTTGATATCATATCAGAGTACCCACATGTCCCGCAAAAGCTAGGAAATGCTAACCATGTCTTACAAAACACAGAAAACGATAAGATAAATAAAATGTCATGGAAAATGGTCAAATCAGAAAGGTTCATCTCTCAAAAGTCACAAATAGCTTTTAGAAGCTGTAATGGAATCTCTTCCATGGAAAGCATTACCCCAGAGACCCTCTACAACTAATGTGCTCGCCAATTTAAGTCACAACTCAGCCCTAATAATGGTGTATCAGCGTTTTTATAATTTGGACGGACACTAATACACGGCTCCAAATAGCTGTCTCGTTTTTCACCCATGTTGTCCTTTGTTTGTAGCGGCGTACTTATTGTTCCTCCGTGATCGCTCTAAACTTGCTATCAGACTCGTACTGTTTTGTCTATTGTTGCGGTAGTGTTAGATTTGTGATTAATGGTTGAGTTTTTCCACAATATGAACTTTTGTGGCACAATGCTAGGCTTATACAAATTAGCTGCTGACATTGCATGGCAGACCTGAAGTGTTTAATCGGAAAATTCTACATCATGGCATTCTGCTATCTACAAACTTCTTTTGATTTGACAGTTCAGGTCTGCTGTACTTGCCTGTATGTGGGGTGTGACGTCACCATCTAGCTTGTGTCCACTTAGCTTTGTGCAGCTAAAGTTCATATTGTGGAAAACCTAAACTGTTGATCACAAATTCACAACTACTGGCGTCTGGCAACCATAGACAAAGTAGTAGGAACCCGATCACAAAGCACCGGTTTGGTCACCACTACGACCAAGGGATGACATGGGTGAGAAACAAGGCAGCTCTTTGGAATGGTATATTAGTGTCCATCTAAATTACAAAAGTACATTACATATAGTTCCGTTATTGGGGCAAGTTGAATCTATTTGCGTATCTTTAGCAGCTCATAACTAGCCTATTTTACATGCTGCCGCATCATTGTACCATAGCTTTGCTTGCACTGCATGCAAACTGCAGTGATGAGAGACTTTGGAAATGGAGTACATCCAATTTGACATGTGTCCTGGAAATTGTTCTCCTAGAAATAAATGAGAACCTAAGTCTTTTTATTTTATTTTATTTTATTTTATTTTTTATAAAGTGTAGCGTGTAGTATTGTATATTTGATAGTAATTGTTCTAGGTTCCGTAACTGTTTGTGTGTGTTCTTCTCTGTGTACTGCGTTATCTCATCAGTCCTCTATCGGATCCAGCAATGTTCCAGCAGCAGCATCATTCCAATCTGTGGGGTCCTACGCACCTTTCAGTAGGCCCCCTGTCACGTCCTACAGTCAGTTTGGTTCTGCTCCCATGGCGGCCCAGCCATTTGGAGCTGTTGGAGGTATGTACCTACTGCCTCAACCAGCTGTGGAAATGTTGGTGTGTTTTTAATCAGCTCATCAAAAGAGGACTGAACTCAACCAGATTGTGATATTTGATCTTGAAAGAAGTCTTGAGAACCTTGTCTTTCTGAAGCCTGTGGGAATTTGGTTCATTTAGGGGCCAGTTGCATCAGCGGTGTTTAAGTTCAAACATAGCACGGTTAAGATGTCGGTGCCTACTTAATCCTGGTTTACACACATTACTAAGATGAAAGCACTTGCATCACAAACACAAGTCATCACATAATCCTAAGTAACACCCAACATGTTATGTTAGACCCTGTGCAGTAGGGGTGTAATGGTGCACAAATGTCACGGCACGTACCTCGGTTTTTAAGTCACTGTTCAGTATGTTTTCGGTACAGCGGGGAAAAAAGAAATGCAAAACATAAAATGTGCCACTATTCTGAATTGGTAGGGAGAGGCTGCTTAAATGCCACAGGGAGCTGGTTCTGTGCTGCACTCACATTTGTAGGGCCCTATCAGTTTTAATTTTTCCCAAATTCCGTTAAATTTTTTGGGGATTCGGATTTAATGTAGGCTTAATGACCAAGTATAAATGTAAATGTCACATTATGCCTAAGTGCGTCAGGCATCTGTTGCCACAAGGTGGCCCTAAATGACTCTCTGTGACCCTGCCAGATGAAGGGTCAGTATGCTAACAGCTGCCCTATAGTCGTCAGTCAGGGGTCAAACGTCCCTACTCGCCTATCACAATCAAAGTCTGCGTCTCTGTCACAATGTTGAGCGCGCAGACGTCTCAGTAACATTAAGCAGTGGTTTCATCAAATACAACGGATATTTTCTCGCCACAGATCTACGTTGTTACTAGGGCTGTGCGATATGACGATATATATCATGGAATGATAGAAAGATTTCTAGCGATAGAAACGATAGAGAAAAATGTATCGCCATTGTTGCAAAAAAAAAGCCACAGAGCAGTATTTTATATCATCAATCATTCAGACCCTGCATGCACATGGGCATGAATAACAAACAAACATGGAGGAGCATGACACCGAAGGAAATTCCCCGCAACACTCCGATACCTCTGTCATTTGGTCTTGGTTTGGAGAGAAGAAATAGGATACTTACCAGAAAACTGGCCTTTGCAAAGTATGCTGCAGACCAGTTCTGACATCAAACTCCCAACACAACAAACCTCTTCTACCACCTAACATTACAGAAGAACCATGAGACGCAGATTAGGGAGAGCCAAAAGATGCCAGCTACATGGAAGGCAAGTGTTGAAAGCACTGTTCAATGCACTTCCAAATAAAAGGAGAAAAGAGAAAGTGCCTTTCATTTGTATTAGTTCACAGGATTATCAAAAAGTAGTCATGAGGCATGTGGTTATTTTGTAAAGACAATTTTTCCATTGACTTTACAGAAAACGTACTATATTGTGATATATATCGTTATCGAGATATGAAATTACCGATATTGTGATGGAAGATTTTGTCCATATCGCACAGCCATAGTCGTTACTGAGGAACTGCATCCATGTGTTGCTCAAAGGCCAGAGGCAAATTAATTTGATGAAGGCTGCCTCCCTGTTTGCAATGTTTTAACAGGAAAGGACAGGCTTCCTCTTTTTCATCTCGTGCGGTATGTCCACCTCCAGACCTTTTATCTAATTCTATGATCTGCACACAGCCACAAAATCAGCAACAAACTCGAATCCAATGTTTTTACTGTGCTGTCTATCGTTACTTGGAGGGGTACAGGTGTAATCCTCGCTCTGATCTTTCAGATGGCTCCAACATCCGCCTCTTCGCGAAAGTTATGGCATCAGGGGGAACTCGGAGTTTTGAATTTAATGTAATCTAATGCTAGCCAGTTCAGTGACAATCACACAGGCTACCGTACCACCCCAGCGATGAAAATGTCTCATAGCTAAGTGTAAAATGTAACTAACGTCACAAGGATATGAAGGTACAACTCACCTTGGACCTGATCAAAATCAAGGACTTGTAGGGCAGCATCCACAGCTTGATCCCGGTCACCCAACTGGCCAAGAAGTATTTGTAAGCCTGACTTATTGAACGTCCTCAGAGCCTTCCCGGTGAATAAGGATCCTGCACTCCGACAATGAAACTTTTTGCACCGTATTGTGTCTTTGTTGTCAAAATGTACCACCCTCTAGAAAGCCCCACGTACGAACTAGGACCGCTCATTTGGCCAAAACATCCCCACGGTAGTGTTCCATTCCCTCGCATGCATTGCGCTCTGCCTTTTGCCTTCAGCATGGCTGGGTAAATGGTGCATGTCACGTGACTGCGCAAGGCCAGATAAAGAGAGGGAGAGGGAGAGAGAGAGAGAGTATTTACCCAGCCATGCTGGAGGTATGATTGAGGGCGGATAATCTTCTTGTCAGTCAATCCTGGTCTATTCACTTGTAAAAAGGCCTGTAGATACCTGCCCAGCTCACAGCCTGCTTATCAGTGACGTTCTGCTTGAGCTGACATCATCGGGATGTGTTACTACCTCTGTTACAAAATTGTTATTTCATGTCAAAATATTGTACAATGTTGATATTTCCCATTGTTCAGCATTGGGTCAGTCTGGGACATACCCCCATGACATGGGAAACATGGTTTTGCCTAAAAAAGAGTAGAAATAATTTCAGTTCTCCTTTAAGGCAGGTGTGAATTATAGTCACAGAACTGCACTCACAAATAGTTTTTCTTCATACAGTATCATTACCTTCAATAACCCTTCATAATCAAATAGATTTAATTAGCCAATCTGAAATTTGGTAATATAGTCAACTACAATGTTGCTAAGATAGTAACTATGAGGGGAGAACTCTCTTGAATTGTTGATTGGCTGCTCGTCTTGATAAGGACCTTACATCGAAACTAGATGAGGTGTACCCTAGCAACGTGTGGTGCAATCAAATTTAGTAACTGAACAGTTCCAAACAAAACAAAAATGGCTACACTGGGAGCCGTGATTTATTATTAATTTAATGATGAAAAATGTATTTATGAATAAAGGTTTATTATTAATGGGCATATCCACTAAATCCAGGCTGCAGTTACAAAAGAGAAACTGTTAACTATACTAGACAGTAGGGATGTTTGGATTAACCGGTTTCAACATAACCGCGGTTAGAAAACATCACGGTTTCACCATAACCGCGGTCACGATTTCCAAACTATAAGAATTGTAAGAGCTACAATATCTAGGTATGGTATTCAGCCCCTTGAAAACTCCACTCGTGAGTCACGCATTGTTTGTGTGCGAGTCTGAGTGAGTACCACTGCTAATGAGCAGAGAGGAGACTAGCTGTGAAAATGGCAGAGGGAACTTGTATCCCAGCCTTATATGCGCCAAAAGAAGTGCTTTAAATCGGCAGTGTGGGAGCGTTTTGGATGTCAAAAAAAAAAATGACCAGGGGGTTGTTGAAGATGGATATCCAATTTTCCAACGAAAAGTGACTGCCAAAGGGCCCAAACACGTCTAACGTTATGCATCTTTGAGATCACCATCCATCCCTGTTTGCCCAATTCATGGTAGAAAAATGCTAGGCTACTAAGCTGGTCCAAAACAGAACTCAGCCTGGAGCAGTTCACAGCGGAGCAATCGTCTGTGTGAGATTACTTGAGTATTTGAGTTGATTTTGTGGGGATAACATTACTGCCAGCCCCAAGTGAATGGGACAGGCTGAGGCTCTCGCTCTCTTTTTTTCTTCTTTCTCTCTCTTGCGCTCTCCCTCAGTTTTTGCTTACCTCAGGGTAACAAAATTGGCAGTAAAAATACTCACTTGTAATGGGCTGACCAGAAAGCGGTAGGGTTCAGGTAAGGAAGAGAAGAAAACATGGGATCAGTGTAGGTAAAAGAAAATATAAAGGTTGTATGCTTGTTTAACTGTATGCATGTTTTCCACTCAAGATTCTCTTATTGCACTTTGTAGGACGCACTAGTCCCAATCTGGACCCTCTGAGGAAGAGCCCTACCTTGGAGCAGGGTGTGCAGACCTCCCCCTCTGCTGGCCCCGCTCCGCCTGTACCAGTGGGACAGAGAAGTTCAGCCGGCGCGAGAGCCACCAATACTGCTGGCAGCCACAGGGGCTCTGAACAGCTGGAGCAGAGAAAGGGTGAGGCTGTCTGGCTTGGCCAGGTTTTACTCTCAAGACGTTGGCTTTAGTCACTCATGTCTGTGTGTGTGTGTGTGTCTGACTGTAAATGCAATAATTCACACATTTCTTATTTGATTTGGCTCAAACTTTGTGGATAGGTTGATAGTCAGTCAAGGACCTGTACTGTTGCATTTTTTTATGTCAAAAGGTCGATGGTGCAGATTGAGGTAAAAATTGTAGCCATTGATGTATATTGTACAAAGTTCCAAGATGGATAACAGCTGGTATATACGCCCGGCAAATCACCATTCCTCTGAATCAATGGGCAAATCAAGATTTACGTCTGTATTATGTCTTTGGTTACATTCACTGCCTTTCTAATAAATGACTGATAGTGGTCTCCTTGCAATTCCTCCAGGTGGCAGTAAAGCATTACTTTAGCCTACATGATTTACTATAGTAGCCAGCTAAATAAAATAAAATAAAAATAAAATGGCTAGCTACAATGTTGCAACATGGGCGGTGTGTTTTGGAACCAATGTCGAGGATTGTTCCATTTGAACCTAATCAGAGGATAGCAGCATGTGGCCAGCATGATGTAAGTCTTGATTTAGTGAAGGCAATTGTTTCTAGGTTGCCATTAAAATCACGTTTTCCCGATAAGTCAGACGTTCCTAGCTTATAACTGCGGCGTACGAAGCAACAAGCTAACGTTAGTGCACTGCTGCGTCTGACGTGATTCCCGTGAATTAACTTGCTGCATATCTGATGTAGATAGAAAAATGACTTGATTGATTTTTCATTGTCAACATATACTCTGAGCTAACCAGCATATTATTATCTTGGTTTTGTTACACCCGAAAAGCCATTAAAATAACGTTATGTTAGACAGCTTCAGCTGGATCATCAGCAGCAGCAGGCTGTAAACTGGTAACGTTAGGGATGATAACATACACATGCCGGTGATAACTGAATATTTGCTGTGTAGGCCCTGAGCTTCAGAAAGGGCCTCATCCAGACCACGAGCAAGGGACTGGTGAAAACCGAGACCCCAACAGGCGCCAAGCTGGTAAGTTGTTATCATCAGGTAATCTAGTGGTTGTGACATTTGTACACAAAGTGAAATGAAAATCCTCTTCCTTGCACTTGTAGGTTTCTCAATGGAAAGCCTTTATTTTAGATGGAGCACCTGTGTGATATTAATTAGTTTGGTTAACATTTGGTTACTTGTGATTTGTAATGGGTTACTGTAATTCAACACTTATGGACTGTGTGCTTTTGTTGTTTTTGTTTTGTTGCTTTTTTTATAATTGGTAAAATGTTCACGTAGAGGTAACCTTGACCATCTCCATTTACTGTCAAACAACTCTGAAAATAGGGAATACACATTTTGTTCCGTTGGAGTAACTTGCGCCTGGTGTTATCATTTCAATCCAAAACCCAATAGAATGGACAGAATTCACAAAGGACAGAGAAATGAAAGAATTGACAATGGAAGTGTTTTCTATGCTGTCTGCAAGACCTCGAGGAACACCATAGAAAATGCATGCTGTGATTTGGTATCAAAAACTTTTGACATTTGGAGATTTCTCTAAGAATTGCATTTTCCGGTGATTGGATGGGAGCACTTCTGTTCTGGAAATTGCTCAGAACCCCCCCCCCCTTATTGTCAATAAACCTAGGAAAGCCATACATACTCTGAATGACCTAGGTCTCTTGTTTGTGGTTGTAAAGTTTCATGAGGCTGTGTTTATCCTCGAGGTCACAATAGGTAATTGTATACAGTGAGCTCAAGTAAAAAAAAAAAAAATACCCAATGGGGACTCACATCATCACACATGAATACAATTGGGCTCATTGGATACACAAGAGTTTCAGATTTCAGATTTCCAGTCATACCCAATGTTTGCAATTCCAAGACTGTTTAGCGACCCCAGTATACAGAAATGGTCAAATACACAATTTTTTGAACAGGCGAAAATAACACATTTGCACTGCATGCAAAGAACTGCATGGTTCTTGCCAAAAACTGCATGGGATTAGCATAAAGTGGGCATGTCTGTAAAGGGGAGACTTTGTGGCTACCAATATAATCCATTTTCATTCAGATATCTTGAGGTGAGAGGTCAAATGGCCATGGCAGTTTTCCCCTCACCAAGATTTTGCCTAACTTTGGAGCATTATTTATCCCCCTTCCTGGCAAGCTAGCATGACAAGGTGGGTACCAGTGGATACTGTATGTTGTCTAGTTTCATATGATACCACTACCTTCACAGTAGCTCAGAAAAGTACGTTGTCTAGTTTCATGTGATACCACTACCTTCACGTTAGCTCAGAAAAGTATGTTGTCTAGTTTCATATGATACCACTACCTTCATGTTAGCTCAGAAAACCTCCAGCCTCTGACAGACAGTCCCGTCGCAGGTCCACCAGCCAAAAAAAAGGACACTTTTTGAGTGTGAGGCCAAAAGGGCAGGGGCTCAAGCCCCCCTTGGGCCCTATCTGTGCATGGGCCTGCTCAACAGTAGAATTGTTGATATTTATAACAACAGGACCATTTCTAAATGTAACTTATTCAATAGCAATAGGATACAGAGCATTCATAGCAGTCTGTTCCATATTCACTGTGAAGATATAACGATATTTGCTCCATCACACCTGGCAAATGTCATGCTGTTCGTGCTGCCTAGAGCGAAGCTGTGTCTGTTCGCCTCCATTTGCGTTTTTCCAATTGACTTTATGCATTCGCACCACATCTAACTTTCGATTTGCGTTGTATTTGAAAATACAGTCAGAGTCAAGAGTCAAGGTGCCGCTTGATTTCACCCATGTCAAAACAATAAAATACCAGACAGATTTTGTAAAAGAAAGATCAACCACCTAGCCTATATGACAAATGTAATAAAGTTAATTTATTTCAAAATAAAAATTTGGCTGATGTAGGCACACAATGTAAACATTGTCAGTGAGGAGGAGATGAAGGACATAGGGGATGTGCTGAACGATCCCATAGCTGGGAAGAACGTTCACACATTCATTTTTAGTTTGTAGGTAGTGGGGATAGTTAAGGTTAGAGTTAAAGGGATAGTTCAGATTTTTGGAACCCTTGCCCTCATTCTTACCTACCATTAATGTTGTTGATTGGTGGAGTCCTTTCTCAGCACAATCCATGCTGTTCCTCATACTATGTCCTGATAGTTAGTCACAAACTGTTCTCCTTGGATTGCCACCTTGCCGTGGTGGAGAACCTTGTGTGTTCCAATGAACCTAAGAGCGATGCCGCCTGGAGCTTTAGCTCCTGGTAGGGTCACCCATGGCGGTAAGGTCGAAGGGGAGGTTCCAGACAAAGGGCGATCTGAAGACCTCAACGGCGGAAGTGGCGGAGGATGACTATGTCACAACGGCACTGAAGGCGGATGAAGGCTGCAACAGAGGGTGGTCTCCAGTCGTCATGGACTCCATGCCATTGGATCCAGGCCCCTCTCTGCCAAGGACCGTGTGGTGGCTGCAGGCGCATCAGTCTCCCCACGTTAAAAGACGTCACGCGCAGGCGTCCTCCCGAGAGGGAACCTATCCATCTTACA
>OMKL01152855.1:0-13345 GCA_900302295.1 Parasudis fraserbrunneri | reverse complement strand
GAAGTTGTCCTCTATTGTCCTATTGCCACATTTGTTCTTAAACACAAAGGAAAAGTTATTAAAAAAACTTGAGTCAGTAGCATTTTGCATGAATTTGTTTAGATGTACAGTCACAACATTTGCTTTGAATATTCATGACCACATGAGGAAGAAACCTATTGATTTTGGCAAACCCATGACCTTTCCTCCAGTGCCTCCTTCAGGCCAAACTTTCAATTTCCAAATTACATTCACAAAATTTGCTTTGAACATTCATGACCAGGTTTTGGTGTGGCCTATGACTCACAGCCACAGCATTGGTAGTAGAGGTGGTAAGAAGGGCAGAGTCTCTTATTTACATCGCAAGTCATGACATGTTTCATCGCATTTGTGGTGTTGTCAACTTTTTTTTAACCTTTATTTACCCAGGGTAAGTTAGCTGAGAACAGATACTCTTTTTCAGCAATGCCCCGCTTTACACTCATACAGAAATACATTGTATTTCTTCAACCTAGAACCACAGTTTTTATTGGTTTGGTCATCAGCCCTAATCACATTCAGAATCAACACTAAATTAACATTAAGTAAATATTTGATTATTTAATAAATCATTTTGAGTTGGATTAACCAGAGTCAAAACACGAGCAGCTACAAAGAGAGAGTATAATGTTGATTTATATGATTGTGTGATGTATTGTTTACCTGGACAGCAACATAGGCACAACTTCCCTGAAACCCATATGGACGCTGATCAAAGGTAGTATAATGCCCACTGCCATAGATAATGCACTTTCCTGGGCATTCTTTCTCTGTGCATTCCCATTTCCCCCTCTTGCAGGTACTTGATGTATTAGAATAAAAATGAAAAGAAATAAATGTGAAGGTGTGGATCATGTTCATTTGGTGGAATGATACATCCAGGCAGATATATGATTAGATGTAGGCCTATTTATTGTACTGTAAATATGATCCTACCAGGTATTGCACTCATTTGGGATGTGTCTTCCTGAGGCGTAGAGGAACCCATCATGGTGGCATGGACATTCATGTTCTTTAACACAGTAACCTTTTCCGTCATCTACCAAGCCGTTGGGACACTGACAACCGGATTCACACTCCAAGGAGTACTGGAAGATACCAAGTTCCCATTGTAATGATTGGTGAACAATTACAGAGAATACCAGTCATGTTTATAGTATGAACATACTTTCTAGAAACAAGATAGTGGGTTTCTACATAAAAGTAATAATATTACTATTATAGTCATAGTGGGGTAGTGGCAGTAGAGGAGGAAAGGTACACACTGCCAAGGGGAGTTGGGTATATTTTGACCCCACCCTCTATTATAGACTACACAACTACACCGTCATCAGATAAATCCAGTAGTCCTAGTTGTTTATTTTCATATCAATTAATTGGAGAATTCAACTCACACAGACATCACTGTCCAGATTTCGACAGGTTCGAGCGCATTGAACTCCCCGCTCTCCTGTGCCTGAGGTGGAGCAGTTGACGAACACTTTCGGGGCAGGACAGACTGTAACAGAAGCAGACATTACTTTTCACTGACAGATACATTGCTTCTTCCAAGATGCCAATGTGGTCATATCAAACAGACATACCTGTTGTGTGGGCTTTCCAAGAACGGCAGTGAACCTTGCCATTGGTGCACACACTAGAGAAAGACAACACCAAAGACATTGAAAGTCATGCCAAATAAAACTAAGGAAACAATGCCATTATTCCACTTCATGTATGCATTTCATATATTTGATATTCAAATGTTGTTCAATAAGGTCTGCATACTTTATTGTATATCTGGGGGAAGAAAAACATGCAACAGGGCTGTATTTGCTCAGAGCTAGGTGTCCCAAACCGCTATGCTGTAGGGTGTCTGTCTGACCGTTCTGAATTTTACCAACCAGTGGGCCTCATGCAAGAACCGTGCATATGCACAGATATGATCTTAAAACTGTGCATACAAACAGTTTAAGCTATTTTGTGGCATTCACCAATTTTATTTTATTTTGGATTTGTTCATTGGTATGATCCGAATGAGTGCTGCAGACCTGTCTGAGATAGGCACAACAGTCCCACTGCACAAACATGCTTTTATGAAGAGAGAAAGTCCATAAATCATTGCCTTGCCTTTGGAAACACTGGTTTACTGGCGAATTTAAAATACATAATATAGGCTATAGTGACTGATCTCGTGATTGTGAACTTGATAGTGGTTGTGGCTTAGATTCATAACAAAAAAGAAGAGAGAACCCATAAATGTGTTTTGAACAAGCCTATTTGGTAGGCTACTTTATTAGATAGCCGATACCTTTGGAAATATGGTACACAAGGATGCTCGATTTTAAATTAGATTGCCATCAGAGATGCGGGTAGAGCTGTAGGTCAACTCTTCTCACTGTCCAAAGACCAAGTGTCATTTCTATTATAGCATATTGCCAGTTCTTTAATCCATTTCATGGGAGACTTTATCCTGTCCCCTCCTGTTGCTGTTATGATCGATTGCCACTCGCATTTGGAGTGCAGTGTCAATGTCAAAACATGTTTTTCTTTATTTCAATTAAAATACAGCGACAGCGAATTCTTTTGCCACTCATAGTTTTGCCGGTCCTTTGATACCACTCCTGACACTCTGGGAAAGTATACGAAAAGACACGACAACTGACCTTATATCATATCGTATTTTTGGGACATTAATTGTGCTAACAGCAAATGCACGGCCACGCGCATTCAATTTAAGAACAGCTGGCATTCGTACGTGCCTAAGAACAATTTCGCTTAGTGAACGCGACGTTGATTTTTCACTGTTTCTCGCTGTCGCTATATTGTAATTTAACTTTTCTCAAGATATTTAAGAGAAATGTAAGATAATGTCCATGCATGAGGCCCACTATCTTATAATATTATATATAAAATATACAGTAGCATGCAACATCTTTCATAACATTAACTAAACTCACCAGACCCGTTCTCTCTGATACATCTAAGAAACTCACCAGTCTGGTTAGGGCAAGAGCATAGTGAATTCCCCCACCCCCCGAAGTTGTGTGTGAGTGACAAGATAGGAGGAACTAACCAGTGTTCATCTTTGATGCTAATGGACTTTCCTGGCTTGATGTGCACTCCATTATGATAGCAGGGACATTTTGCCATTGGGACACAAATGCCATTGTCATCAAGGTAGAGTCCCTCTGGGCAGGAGCAGCCATCTACTGGCAAGAAGTTGGAGGTACAAGTCTGCTGCTCTGAGCTCAGGGACCTGCACGTAAGCTGGCATCTCTGAAGCTTGTAAGAGAAAGCCTGAGATGCTGGGCAACTCTCGGTGTATTTATCTGTCAATTCCAGAATGGGTAGCAGGAGGGTGGGGGGTTACTATTATGACACAGGAGAGGAAGCAGATGAACATGTAGGAAATAAAGTTTTCTCAAGTTATCATAAGTAAGTGACAGGTCCTCACCGCACACATTCTCTCTCCAGTCCGTCAAGAACACCCCCTTCGATGCACAAGCTCGCGCATAAGAAGAGAACACAGCACACAGGCAGGCCTCACTCTTCTCACAGTTACAGCTTGCATAGGTGCATCGCTGCAGACAAGACACCAGTAGCAAGTTTATTTCAGAACATTACACAACATTAGAATTTAATCCAATGAGACAGTAAACAAATATGTGTACAATACCTTGTAGTACTTCTCAGGATCAACTATTGTGTGACACTGGGAAAAGGTGCTTTTTGGACTTGTTAGCAAGGAGCACCAGTGTTCAGCATACCTTTCTGTGGGAAGATGAGCAGGATTTTTTTTATGTTATATTCAAATGCTTAAAAGACCAATGCACAATGTATTGGCAGACTTCAGATAGCTACAGCTACAAGTAGAGATTCCCACACAAAGAAGCATGTTTGACAAAACAAGAAAATAATCATTCACTGTGTGATGGAATCAACATGAGCAGGTGTAAGTACAGCATACCATTTTCCATACTGAGGGAGCAGGGATCCTCCAGTCTCTCTTCTCGGTCTTGGCAGTTGGTTATAGACTTCCAGGAGTTAGCGAAGGAAGATGCTGTGCCCTCCACTATCCCCTGTGGGGTCTTCATGTCATCAGACAGGGCCATATTGTAGTTCCCACATAAACCTAAACCATTCAAACCAATTCAAGATAATCTCAGTGACAGTTACGCATAGTACCTGCTGTAAGGTTACTGAGAGCCGTTGTGGTTGGAGGGTTGTTATATTCCTGCGCTTTAGCGCCACCTGATGCCTACTGGGAGTATTCTTAGTTTGTAAGCTGAGGCCACAGACCTGCAGCTAACTGAGCTTGTTGTTGTTTGTGAGGCTCCCACAAAGCCAAAGGACCACTCTGTGGCTTGCTGCTGTAGGACAAAGGCCTCATGTATAGTACTGGATTATTGCTTGAAATAATGAAAGGAACCAAGACACTCCACTTTTAGTGAAAAAGATGGATTAAAATCCAAAATAAAATAAAAAAAAATGAACTCAAAGACGCGTTTCTGTGCCTTGCCTTCTTCAGGAGATTGGAATTACTGGAATTACCGGCTTTGACTTGGGACCTTAACAAGACTCCGCTGACAAAATCCCGGTTTGTTTGCTGTTTGACTGCTACACTGGATAGTGACCTTGCCCAGAGATGGACCAATCAAGTAAAGATGTTGAAACTCCAAAGAGAGACAGTTTTTAATAAAAAGATTTTTTTTTTAATTTCATGTCGCGTTTTAGTTTTGTTGTGTCAATTAAAGCACCTGGCTATTGCTCTGTTGGGAACTGCATCTAGGGCTGCTGCAATAATGAAATAACTGGGTGATTGCGATTATATGAGATAATAACAATAATTTTCTATAATCATGATTATTGTTTTAGGTCTAGGTCATTATCATCTTTTAAATCAATCTGTATGTTAAATAGGGTGTGTGTGTATATGTATATATATATATGTATCTTTTTTTGTAGGTTTGTTTTGTGTTCATTGAAAAAAATAACATACAAGTTTAATGATGCTCATTTCCCTTGCTCCTGTGTTCTAATTACAATGTAGTGCAATGAGCAACATGGATCTCGTTGCAAAATAAACATACGACTTCGCCAATCTGGGCACACTGTATTTAAGCAAAATGAGACAATTAAATCTGTAATCACTATTATGTGTCAGACAAAAATCATTACAAAATTTCAGCAGCCCTACCTGCATCTCCTTCCAAACACTGTTCATGATCATCTCAAAAATAGACTCCAGCTTAGTTCTGTCACATTATGCATTAGGAGTGTACATACCACACTTTATCATACTGTAACTGTATACATATCTCATGACAAGGCAAACACAATGCTCACCATTTGTCTTTTTCTCGTAAGTCTGTTCCAGGGTCACATAGACTTGCATGAGGGGTACATGCTGGATCTGAATTTGCAAACCAAAACTAGTCTGGAGGAAGATGTGAAAGGATGAAGCTTCAAATATGGTGATGTCACCTAGAAATAGAAATAGAAATACAAAACAGTATGCATCTCAACAACACTGCAAAGGCAAACAAGAACAAATACAAACATTTATACTTCTTTGAAATGACAAATGCAAGTAATGGTATTACTGTTGACAGTAAAAAAAAAAGTATTTCTTGTCTAAAAAAATCTGTTGTGTTTCATATGGCAAAATGCAAAAGCATCAAAGAGCAGAGCTTTTGCACACCTGTAGATGGACAGATGCGTGGGAGAAGACCATGGGCCAACAACGTAGAACAAAGAACTCCCGCACACACTCTGCATTGCCTAAAGTACACAAATCATTGTCTGATCCTCCGGGCCGTCCCATAGTAGCTCAGACCAATTCATTATTGGCTCCTCTGTCAGAGTTTGTTGACTTTTTTATTAAGCCATATGTCCACACCTTACCAGCATACATTAGAGATTCCACTGATTTCATGAATAATATTTCATGACTTACTGACTTACCCGATTATGTTCTCTTAGTGACATTGGATATTGCCAGACTTTACAACAATATGCCAGGCATTTGGAGGCATTACACTTCTACCGCCAGAACCGGGACGATACAGCCGTCCAACTTAATCGGTTTATCATTGATTTAGCTACTCTCGTCATGAAAAATAATCATTTCAACTTTAATGGAGATTTCTATTTACAAGTTTCTGGGATGAGCATTGGTTCTATTTGTGCGCCCAATTATGCCAATCTGTTTGTTGTTGTTTTTTTTCGAGAGAAATTTAGTTTTGAACCCTGAGAAAAAGACACATTTACCCAAAATTTTGAAATGGTATAGATATATTGATGATATACTCTTGTCTGTATCAAGGTGATACTGATTAATTGCACGAGTTTCTCACCTTATTGAATAGTTTTAACAACAATCTGAAATTTACAGTGGATTACAGTGAGGAAAATGATAATTTTTTGGATATGTGGGTCATAAAAAACAATGGCACCCTATCCACCACGTTATATTGTAAGGAAACTGATAAAAACACTTCTATTGGCGAGCAGTTTTCACCCCACCCCCACTCAAGAGAGGTCTTCCCAAAAGCCAATTTTTCAGACTCAGAAGAGTATGCAATACAACCGAAGATTTTATGGAAAAAGCTGATGACATGAAAGCTAGATTTGCCCAGCATGGGTACCCTACCGAATGGATCCATGGAGCTTATGAAATGGCAGAAATGGAGAAAACCCAGCTCGGAATAGTTGAAAAAAAGTGGAGAAAAAAAAACGAGAAAAGGTTTTCTGTCACTTGCATCACCTCTTATTCTCCCCACTCGTACGTCATAAAATCAGTTTTTAGAAAACATTGGCACATTTTAAAATTGGACCCTGGACTGGCCTCGACTTTTAAAGATCTGCCTCTTTTTGTGAACAAATGGGGGGGAAAACGTGAGAGACCAACTGGTCCGTGCTGATTTTGCACCTCACAAGCCCACGCAACCTATACAGCAGAGGCTGCTATGCTCCCTACCCAATGACAACCAGCCTACCGTTGTGGTAGCTGCGCACTGTGCAACAACACGTTCAAAACAAACAGTCTTGGTATGGCAGCTTTTCTTTACTATGACTATGTGCATTTTGAGCTATGTATAATGTGTATTTTGTATATGATGCATTCTGTTTATATATATTGTAGGCCTATGGAGCCATGATGGGAGTATATGCTTGATTCAATTAGTGATGTCAGTCTGTAGTGAGACCTGATTGGTCCACGTGGGTCAACCAACCTATTTAAGGTGGTCTCTTTTTTTTTGTCTTGTAAGATAACCTGATGAAGGTCTTTGTACCGAAACGTTGTTTACAATAAATCTATTTGGATTGCAAGTGAGCAGGACAGTGTGCGGGAGTTCTTTGTTCTACGTTGTCGGACCCGTGGTCTCCTCCTACGTACCTGTCCATCTACAGGTGTGCAAAAGTTCTGCTCTTTGATACTGACAAACATACCATCCTCCTCACCCCTCTCTCATCGCCTCCTGGGCAGACCTGGGTTTCAGTATTTTCAAAAATGTCTTGCCATTTGTTTTAATTTCTTTTGAGTACCAAATGGATGTGGTTAATTACATCAGAACAATTCAGATAGTGTCAGGTAAGTTGTAAATCACAGAAAAATATACAAAATGACTTTTAAATAGTCTTAACTTTCTAGCAGATGCTGTGTTGTCCTATGTGGCAAACCCCACCCATCAGCTATTCCCAAGCAAACAACAACAAATGAAGAAAAAAACAACCAAAAAAACAAAACAAAACAACGTGAACAATTATTTGCAATCACTAATACCAACTACCAATATCGTTTGGCTCAGGTCTGGATGACAGTATTTTACCATTCCAGTTTCTCCCTCCACCCAGAAGTGTGTTCACCGCTCAGTACTCCCCCCTAGTGGTAAGCTACAGTTACTGTCCAGGGGTGGCCACACGAGGAGGGGTTAAAGATGGAGAGGACAATTTGTTGTACTGGTACCTCTATAATTCTGGTTCCCATAACAACGCTGTCCTCCTCCCTCCTAGGGCCATGATAGGTTGCTATAGGAAAGTGTTAAGGGCCCAGTTTCCCCGAGACATTTTAGTACTACAGCTGTATCTGTAGCCACTGACTTACAGTGGTATAAAGAACTAAGATGCTTTTGGGAACCACAGTGTTGGAAATTATAGGGAACAACCAAAGAAGTACTAAATGCTTTTATATTTGTGTTTATGCTCCAGTGAGATGTATATAATTTTGTGTGCCTTTGCCTTTTATTTTTATACTAACAGTAGTTTTACACTTGTGTTCACTGTTCAATCAATCACTTCAATGCCTTTATCAATGACTGTATTTGGGTACATTGTACCACAGCAAATAACTCAGTTCATCATACACTCTTCCACTGTACAATGTGTTACTGCACTGATGACTTCAGGCTCATTCTACTAATATACTGGTACTTGATATGCAAAGATGCAGATGTAGCCATCGTAGAAGTCCCACTGCTTTTGCCATATTGATCAGACCTTCATGCTCTGTTTAGATGAGTCATTACTATTATTATTACTATTATTATCATTATTATTATTATTATTTAAATAATAGTAAGTGAATGGTTTGGCATTTGAATGACATGAGTTACAATATGCTTGTTCAGTTATATATTTTTACAACCCGTTAAAGAGAGCAGCCTTCAGGCCTGATACCCTAACTGAATTACACTGAGTTTCACCCCAGGTGGGGTTAGTGATTCAAGGGCTGAATCTGGGTAAGGCTTCAGGGGCTGCTGCTATAGACTTTTCCAGAAGAATTCCGTTGCTATGGGAACAGCTTGGCCCCTATTAATATCCTGTCTGCTATTGTACATTGCAACAGGAAATAAACAAGGGCCCATTTAGAATGTTTATATTGTCAAGTTAGAAAAGGTCTATGCTAAGAAAAGTGGTTGCAGAATAGATGGATAACGAGGGACTTCTACAAATGCTACCACTGTATGTGTGTGCTGCAAACAATATAATAATTCTATATAATTCTGTGTGTACTCTACTGCAAGGATACAAGCTGGGTTGCTGTTGATGTAGATAGTAAAAAAGATAATCTGTGTCCTTCAATAGATTGACATTTCAGGTCAGATAGCAGAGATACAGTATTGATGTTTGGTGGTTGCCCCACAATAAATACACCAAAAGAAAACACTGAGTCGCTGTTTTTGTTTCTATTTTGCAGAAAAACCTTTTGAGATATTGCAGGTGAGTAGCCTAAACGTTTAGTCCAGTCATTCGTTCAGCAGGGAATTACACCAGGAACAGCAGGGGTCCATAATTTAATAAAATCGTATCCCACTGCTCACGTACTTTTCATATTAAGATTAATAAACAAACTGTCTTGATGTCTACTCTAGAGGAGAGCCTCAATGTGTCTCATGATGTAAGTACTACATGCTTGTTACACTGGTGCACATGGATGTAAAGGTGGCTGCTTGCAGTTTATCAGAGAGGTCAGACCAGTTTGGGGTTCACAGTGCCTTGCTCAAAGGCACTTTGGCAATGATTGGGGGCACTGTGGATATCGTACCACCCACCCTTGTCATTATGTCACTGGATTGAACCAGCAATCTTTAGGTTATTGATCTGCTTGAGGCTTGTGACACAGTGATCCAGTGGTAAAATAAAAGGTATAAACTATGAACTCTCTATATTATATATACCACATCTTAGAATAGCATTGTTTCAAAAGACCCTATTTTCATATAATTTGCATCTGTCTGATGCAACATATTATAATCGATACCATGAATTCCAATCGTAGAGATTTAGATCAGATTAAAAAGGTGGGTTAACACATCCCTGGGCACTAACCATAACGTTTAGTGTTCATCCCATGTTAAATCACCACACAGCACACACAGGCCTGTCAGTTTAATCCATTTTAATAAATAAAAAAAAAAAAAATAAGTTAACCTCTCCGTACAGACATGGTCCTAGTTTCAAATGCAGGTCAACAGACGCAGACACGCTAGGAGCAGACAGGATGAGTTCACACAGGAACAGAGATTAAGATTACACCTTCGCGTCACAGATTAGATGTTTTTATGTCTGTCCCAAAGATCGGAATAAATGTCATTTCCCCTGCTTATGCTGGCTTTGCGGATGAACAGAAAATATTATTTTTAAGCCTCTGTAGGGCTGATGTGATATTTTCATTAATGTCAGGGTTAAAAATAGATTCCGTGACAGCTTCCCTGGTTTTAGACAACCATGAAAGATCAGGAACCGTATGAATAAAGTATCTGAGAATAGAAGTGCTGATCAGAAACCGGTATGAACATCGGAGGTCCACAGTTATATTGGTTACAAGGTTACACTGTACAGTACGTGACCCGGCCACTAATCCTGGATAAGTACTCTTTACTCTGTCCAAATTGCTAGGGACGTTCTCCATGCGTAAAAATATGTACAGCATACTACGCACTGCTGGGAGCGTACTGGTCAGTACTACACGCTGTACAGCAAGAGGCGCACAAGAGGACACACTGAGAATCTTAATGCGAACAGGGTATGTGTCTGTGACAAGAAAAAGTCACAAATTAGATGATCTGTTCCTGTGAATCCAGCCTTAGACAGCCATGATAAGATCAGACCGGTGCCACAAAGGGTTAAAATCTAAAACGCTTGTGCCTGTGTGAATCCCGTCACAGGTGGGGGCTGTTTCAGGAGAAAGCTGCGGTAGGAAACTAGCTTTACTCGTCGATACAGAGAGAAAAATAAAAATAAAAATGGTGTCGCTTAATCCTTCGTCCACAGATGAAAACTCATCCAATTTTTTGTTCTTTCAAAAGGTTGAAAATACAAAGGACAAAGGAAAGAAATGTGAAAATATAGAAACACACTCAAGAGGCATTATGTGGCATATAAAAAAATAATACCATAAAGATAGATATGTCTCATAATCCATTTCATAAGACATCAGTAGATTAAACCATTATAGACACAGGATAACAAAGCTATCCAATGATCCTGGCACATTGCCTGAATAAAACCTAACATAAAGGGGTATTATGTGCAATGTACCATTCATGTTGACTTCAATAGATGATAACGTCAAGTTACATGATACAGTAATATAGGAACAATGTCAGGGTAAAGCCAAGACACAGAGGTATTTGTATATAATGATAAATAATAGGAATACCATGCACAGAGCCATATATCTCTCATAACAATGAATAAAGAATCACTCCTGGGAATGAACTATCTCTCTGCCACAGGATACAAAAAGCCAGTGGAGGAACTTAACATCTTTTAACATCTCTATTTCTGGAAAAACAGAAAATAGTTACACCTCAGTATAATGAATAGGTTTATTAGCATTTGTAAAGAATAAGTTTAAATAGATACAATGGAAGACCTGCATCCCCGTATAGCCGATGATCATATCATAATACCATAAAGCATATCATACAGTATTTCGTGACAGTCTCTGGTTTTAACAAGAGCTTAAGAGTGGATTAAGATAACAGAAAAAAGTATCATACAATATAATATCTCATTTCATTTCAATCATTAGGCAACCCATATCATATCATATATCATATCATATAACAATCTTAGACTTTTAATAAATAGTAAAACAAACTTTTATTAATAGTCAATGTCTGTGAGAGGCAGGTTGTGCAAAGAAAGGGGGAAGGTAAAGAGATGCTACCCTGTAGCGAAAGCTGGTTCAAAGCCAAACACACATCGAGTTCTAATATTCAACACAACGCTCTAATTCTGTGGTGATGGAATCGTTGACAGCACAGAGTTCTACTTCTAGAATGGGTGAGTCAGAGAGATTGCCGGGGTTTCTACGGCGAGAAACCCAGTTCTGAAGTGACAAAACCGCCATTCCCACGCCTGACGCCGTTTCAACAGAGTAGGCACCTTTTAGAAAAACAAGGAAACGGGTCGTAGCTTATTTCAGTGAAAACGTGTACTGTCACCGTCACGCCGTCCTCCCACGGGCGCTCATCCGTCAAGTCATCCGTCCTCTTGTCTCGTCTTCCTCCCTTCTGCTCCCGCCGTCCCTGTGCGTCCCCACGTTGTCCTCCGTTGAGACAGGACGGATAGATTAAATACCACGATACTCCAGGAGGCGTCCACTCTGTCCGTTTTGTTTCTATGGCCGTCCCTGTTCACAGCACAGATGAGCGTCTACTAGAAAGTAAAGAACTAGACTACAGTACTGGGTGGGTATCAGCTCAAGTTCACCACACTCCTCACTGGTACATGGACACAATGAGGACATGGCTGCAGTTCAGTGTATATATGTGTGTGTGTGTGTGTGTGTGTGTGTGTGTGTGCCAGTGGGACATCACATCCTGCCCACTTTCTATGCGTATATATCCATGCTTTTATGCCTTTGGGGTTTCCACAGCGCATGACATGCTGTATGTTTCACTTCTAACCCTCGGAGGCTTGGAGAGCATCGGATGGAGCTTCACAAAGCTTTGCCTCATCCTTGCCCTCCTCACCGGTTGTGCTGTGGGGCTGTTAGCAGAATGCCAGTCTGTATGTCGCAGCTGAACCTTTAGGCTAAAGAGTGCAGGGTTACATACAGGCAGGCACCCTGGTGTAACAGGTCTATGTCAGGGTCCTTTGAACCTTTTCGGCCCGAGACCCAGGTTCGAGTGAATGAGTCTAAAGAGAACATACTGCAGCTTTTGTCATGTCGCCAGAAGAAGGCTCACGGCGGCGCATTTTTTGGGGTCTCGAGGCTATAGTTTGAGAGACCCGGGCCTATAGCACGTGGCAGCAGTTGTACTGAGCCAGGGGCAGTATCTTGGTCTTGTTGTGTGGTGGGATGTTGAATGCCAGGGCCTTCTCGCACAGCGGGAACTGAAACAGCCTCTCCCTCAGCTTCACGCCCCGCCCCTTTCCCGGCTCCGCCCTTGGCACAGCCTCGGGCCCCGCCTCCCGGAACCCGGGTGCATTGCGATATTGGGGTCTGCCGGTTAGGAGGTCCTCCCTGTCTCCTTCCTCCCCTCCTCCTCCTCCTCCTCCTTCTCCTTTTCTCTGCGCTGAGGCGCTCAGGCTGAGGTTGGCAGAGGGAGGCGGGAGGGTGGAGATGGGGGACAGGGGAGAGGAGGACAGGGGCGGGAAAGGAGGAGGAGTTTTGTTGGTGTTGTTGTTGGGCTCTGTCTCCCCCTCCTCTGACGCCTCCGAGTCTGGGGGGCCTGGTTGCCCCTGGCAACACCGCATCCCCGCCCAAAGAGGCAGGACTTCACATGTCTGGCTGACCGCCGCCCCCACTCCCTCTCTGACCAACTGGTCAAAAGTCACATGGCTGCTTTCTGCGTCCTCTCTCTCTCTCTCCTCCTCATCGTCAACTTCT
>OMKL01152854.1:0-13263 GCA_900302295.1 Parasudis fraserbrunneri | reverse complement strand
ACAGATCTGAAGCTGTCCAGATGAGAATTCACGCAGAAAGACCACATGGCTGTACTTACTGTGGTAGAACATTCAGTCAAGTTGGAAATATGAAAGCCCACATGAGAATTCACACAGGAGAAAAACCATACCGTTGTAGTTTTTGTCAAATGAATTTCAGGATGACATCCACTCTGAGAGTCCACATGAAGATCCACACAGGAGAGAAACCATTCAGTTGCAGTGTCTGTGGGAGAGCGTTTACTCAAACCTCAGCCTTAACAACACACATGAGGACTCACACAGGAGAGAAACCATACAGCTGCAGAGTTTGTGGGAAAGATTTTAGACGACATCATCATGTAAAGATGCACATGAGGACTCATACTGGAGAGAGACCATTCGGTTGCACCGTTTGTGGGAAAGGGTTTATGCAAACCTCAGACTTAAAGAAACACATGAGGACTCATACAGGAGAGAGACCATACAGTTGCAGTGTTTGTGGGAAAGGGTTTAGGCAAACCACCGACTTAAAGACACACATGAGGACTCACACAGGAGAGAAACCATTCAGTTGCAGTGTTTGTGGGAAAGGGTTCAGTCAACACGATAGTGTACAGATGCACATGAAGACTCATACTGGAGAAAGACCATAGAGTTTTAATGTTGTTAAAAAGACTAATCTAATGAGGTGGACCTTAAGTTACATGTGACAGGTATTGTAGAAGAGAAGCTGTAGTGTGGTGCATCTGTTTGAAGGATTTTATGTTTAGATATTTAAGACTGATGAAGCCTAAGAAAATCCCACGTCACTAATTCTTAAAGGAATAGTTCAGATTTTTGGAACGCTAGCCCTATTTCTTTCAGTGATGTTGTTGATGGGTAGAGTCCTTTCTCATCAAAGCCCATGCTTTTCCTCAGACTAGCTCCGGATAGTTAGCTACCAACCAATACAAAGTCAATGGGGTCGAGCTCCTGTCTGTACAAGCGGACTGAAGCTCACTGTAATCTACTTTGTGTGCTCTGTGGAGTAGATTTCAGTGAGCCTCAGTCAGCTTGTACAGACAGGAGCTTGACCCCATTGACGTTGCATTGGTTTGTGGCCAACTTTCCGGAGCTAGTATGACAAACGGCTTGGATTCAGCTGGGTAAGGATTCTACAGATCATCATTATCATCATCATTGGAAATAGGGCAAGGGGTAAAAGAAATATTTCTACAACGTTAAAATAAGCAGGGTCTGGATCCATGATTCTGATTGGCTAGTAAACGTCATGTGACCTCCATTTTGCAGGGTGAATCACATGATCTATCCCGTGTGGGACCGCATTTTGTAAATAAATGATTGCTTTTCATAACTATGTGTATTTTTTAATAATATCTAGTAGTCTAACTGTTGTAGAAAAGCAATTAACCCCTCGAGGAAGGGGTAAATGGGTGGATTTAGACTTGCAACCGAGCGTAAAAACCGTGGTAAATCCACCCATTTACCCCTTCCTCTTGGGGTTAATTGCTTTAATCAGAACTATCCCTTTAAAGGTAGAATCTGTAAAGTCGTCAAACAGCGACCTCTAGGCAAAAGATGACAATATGGTACTGCACTTTGTTTACCGTTTCTGTTGGATTGGATTTCAGTGGGGGATAGGGGAGGGGTTGCTACTGCTGGCCACACCTCAGGCTCCACCAAGAGCCACTTTCAGTTTGGTTTATGTGAAATGGGAAATGTTTTATTTGAAGTTTATTTATTTGAGGTTTCCGTTTCAGGTTGATTTATGAGGTTGGATAAGATTAATTTTTATTTTGGTAGATTTTGGTGGTATATTAATTACACTTAAAAACATGGGTTTAGAGAGGTCATTTGTGTATTTTTTTTATTTCTACATTGGGTGAATTGGGTAATTTAATGGGTGCACACTGAGTGTAAATAGTTAAATCTTTCTACATCCTGATGTACGCCTTGTTCCTTGCAACTAGTTTATTTGCTAGATGGGTTCAAACACAGCAGACATTAATGATAGAGGGATAAAGCAGTCGTGAAAGAAAACCTCCACTTTTTCTTTACTTTTTCTGACTAACCCTAACACCGTATCCTCACCGCAATTTATTTTAAAGTAAAGAAGTGTGATATTGTTGGGGAATTTCTCCCTCCTCCCCATTCCTAAGACCCTGCCCCCTTTAACTAGAAGACTGTACCAGGGGGGAGGGAGGTCGGTGCTTCCTGGATGGCCACAAGGAAGCACTCCTCTCAGCCTTGCCTGTCCATCTCACAATTTGTATGTAATTCATTTATTTTGTTAATAAATGTATGTTGATGATGACGATCTGTCTACGTGCCTAATTAATTGACTCGGTTCCACGACACGTAGAATCACGAACGTTGTCTTCAGGGAGGCAATGTGTCAACTTTGTGAACATATTCCACCCACAGACAACATCTTCTTTCATTTCCCCCGTTGACAAATACAACTACTTTATGAGGGCGTACTGGGATCCAAGTCATTCTCTCACCCTTTTATCACGACACACCACTGTATTCTAAGAGGGAATAGCCGTGCTTCAGCTGACGAACCTTGCACAACCACTGCCCCTCAAACATGGGACAGAGTGATCTGAATTAAGGGATGAGTTTTGGAGCGCACAGTCGATTTGGCAATTTTTATTGCTGCAAACAGACGAACGTTTCGACAAACGGCGTCTTCTTCAGAGTCAACCAAAGACGAGGCTTGAATGACAAGTTTAGATACTCCCCCATATAGATCACAGTCTCTCATTGGTGGGATATGGCCTGTCTATCATTTTAGTACAGCCAATGTCATATTACCTAATATACAAATACAATATAGAATCATACTAAAGAACAATCACAAGAAACAACATAGATTAATTTCCTCATTTAGACAATAAGGTTCGAGGGTGTTAAGTGTGTATGTCGCTTCTCTATGAAGCAGTTTGTTGATGATACCATCCCTCTTTGGTAGTAGTAATAATTTCACCCTGCAGAGCCTTTGATATGTGAGGCATGAGGGTCACACCGCCCCCTAGCGGCTCAAAGTCAACATTACAGTGCAACGCACGAACGAACAAATGAACAAACGGGGATGGATTCATAGCCCCCGCCACCCCCCGATTCAATCAGGTGGGGGACAGTTAGTGATGATACAGTTAATCTACTCACTTGAATTTGGGGCTCTTGGGGCCACTGATGGTCTGGGGCCCCAGGGAATTTGTCTGTCATGCCTGGTCGGTAATCTGGGCATGGCTCAATGTGAGGCATAAGATGCAACACGCGTTGGGTTAAATATTACTCAAAAAAAGCTGTAGTGGAATCATATAATAACAAATGAAATAACTACTATGATCATTATTATTATCATCATTATTATGATTATTATCAATAGTATTTTTTATTATTATCCTATTATCATTATTGATCTAGTGCTTAATAACTTATTAATATAATTGTTGTTATGATCCTATTATCATTATTGATATTGTGCTTAATAACATTATTATTGCTGTAGTGGAATCATATAATAAAAGTCATTATTATTGTTATTAGTATCAATAATACCAATAATAATATAATAATGATTGTTATCCTATTGTAATCTTTATGAATACAGTGCATAATAACTATTATTATTATTATTATTCATATTTCCTTTTATAATCATTATTGATATAGTGCTCTATAAGACAATGTTACAGTTGCTTATAATACTTAATGTTCTTGTAAGTTTCCCGTTGTCTAAAACACGTTTAACTGTAAAATATGGTACAAAAGAAAGTTGAATGCAGGAGAATAGAAACGGTTGCTATCTTATGTAGTTTAAAGATCCAGTGCAATGATTTTTTAATTCAGTCATACATTTCTTATTGTGGAATACTAATGTCATGAGTATACATCTTTCAGCTTCAGATGTATCCTTTTTTTATTTGTTATAACTGGTTTAGTGCCCCCTCTCTGAGAACAGTAGCTTGAGGGGGCGTGGCCTTCTGTTCATTGAAAGGAGATGTCAAGTTAGTATCATAATACATGAAGCTTTCAAATGTAAACAAATGCATGGGACCAGTGTGATCGGTTGCTATGGGAGATTAACATGGGCAAATCCTAACCTGTGCGAGCAGGTGATAAATACATTGTCACAGTTGCTGTGGATGTTTTTGAACCACTAAAATTAACTAAATTGTAGTTGTAAACGGTTGTAAACAAGTTTCGTTACTTGTTTATGGACTGGCTAGCTGATATAATTTACAACTCCTGAAAACTGACAGATTGACTGATGGGCCAATCAGGTAACCAGAGTACATTATGTAATATGGTTCAGGAAGCAGATTGGATATCTGGAATGGCTTTAGTCATAATTTTCACAACAACAGCAACAGTTCTAACATGTTGGGTAATGTTACATCAACATATCTTCTGTAAAAAAGTGCAATGACATTGAAAAACACAATTTTCATTGTACTGAATCTTTAATGTCCAGTGGTGTCATACACAACTTGACCAGCGACTGGCAGCAAATACCCAATCCCATCGGATTTCAAGTAGAAGAAGAAGAACGTCATTGTTTACGCTGGAGCTCTGGATCGGCTAGCTCTAACTAGAGCCTCGCGGTGGGAATATTTGAGCAACTTGGCCTTTCATATCACCCTTAAAATGACAGAATTAGAACAAATGAAGGCTCTTGTTAGAGAGCGATTGGCAGCAGCTGTTGAGGAGATGTTTGGAATAGTTGAAAATGTGATAAAAACGTATGAGGAGAAAGATTCCCAAACAAAATTGGAGATTGAGCGTCAAAACAGACTATTGGATATCCTTCGGACACCCAAGATAATGTTACAAAGAGCAGGTTTGTGGCTTTAATCAGTTTTAAGGAAGATTGTATAGTTTTAATTTAACTTCGTCCCATAATTGCGGCGGAACGCAGCGTACAGCACTGTTCAATTTTCAGAATACAACTAGCATAGATACTTCCGGTTGACAGATTTATCTTTCGAAATAAAAGCGCGGAAGGTGACGCCTACTTTTGAATGTTGTTCTTTTATGTTCAGAAGAACCTTTGGTTTGAACATGGAGCGAGGGCGTTTGAGGGCGTTCTTTCCGCATGGATTCAATGTAACATTGCAGTACAACATCTGATGACAAAAGTTCCTGTTCCCGTGCATTTAAAATATGCACGCATATTGTCATAAAACAATAATGACAGTTCTAAGCTTGTGTTAAGAAGTCTGTATTCTCTGTTCTCCCCTCCAGACCCCCCACAGCCCTCTGTCTGTAAAGAGGAGGTTCCCCCTGAGCAGCAGGAGAGGAGCCCCAGTCTGGGCCAGGAGGAGAGGAGCCCCAGTCTGGGCCAGGAGGACCCAGAGCCCCTACAGATTAAAGAGGAACAGGAGGAAACCTGGACCGGTCAGGAGGGAGAGCAGCTTCAGGGGCTGGAGGAGGCTCATACCAAACACTCAATACTCACTATAACCTGTGTGAGAAGCCTCCATGATCAACACCAAAGTCTGTCCCCACATCTTAACCAGACTGCAAAAAACAGCCCCAGCAACTCCACTGAACAGATGGAAACAGAATCTGATGGAGAGAATGGTGGACTGCCTTCTATATCAGTCTACCTTTCTGATCCTTCGGCAGCTGTGGGTGAAGATGAGGATGATTTGGTGGAGAGTGAGAATCGGTTCATCTGCATCCTCTGTAATAAAGGATACACTGCTAAATCATCCCTGAAGGCTCACATGAGAACTCACACAGGAGAGAGACCATTCAGTTGCAGTTTTTGTGGCAAAAGTTTTAGAGATAAAAATGTCTTGGTTTGTCACATTAGAATCCACACAGGAGAGAAGCCCTACAGCTGCAGTGTCTGTGGTAAAAGTTTCAGAAATAAAAGTAAGTTGGTTCAACACATGAAAGTTCATACAGGAGAGAAGCCCTACAGCTGTAGTGTCTGTGGTAAAAGTTTCACAATGAAAGGCAACTTAAATAGTCACATGAAAAGAGAGAGAGAGAAACTACGCAGTCGCACAGTGGGAGAGGTTCCGCAGCAAGAGCTTTCTGAATAGTGGTGGGCCCTACAGGCCTCAACCCGCAACTTTACAACTTAAAGGGATATTTCACTTTCGGAGATCTTGTCAAGTTTCAGCAGGCTTACCTCTATCGAGTAAGTTAACTTACTTGTAACAGTCTTACCGGTTACAAGTAAGCTAGCGACCACTGCTGTCCCTGTCGTCCGCTGTCAACACCACTAGTCCTCCCAGGTGTCAGGCTCCTCATTCACTTCCATTCATTTTGGGGACCAGGTCTAAATATATTTCTGTTGGATATAGCTAGATGGTTTTCTAACTCGCCACTTTGCCTACAATGTTCACTCAAGCTGGGATGTATTGATTTATTTATTTTATTTTTATTTTTATTTTTTACATCAAAACGTTCTCTTGTTTGTCAACAAAACATAAAAAATTATTCAGTATTTAGTTTTTACTGTATCCATCTTTGTTTGACATGGTTTTGACACTTCAGTGATTTCTAGAAGGAGAGTTATTTCTAAGTGGTTTGCGCACCCAGTGAACAGGTGCTAATTCACCTCTTAAAGGGGAAGTTCTCCCAAAATTCAAAGACATATTTTCCCCCTTACCCGGAGTGCTATCCATCCAGATAGTTTCGGCGCGGTTTGCCTAGTTTTGGAGATATCTGCCGTAGAGATATCTGCCGTCACTCCGATACAATGGAGCTGAATGGCACTTGGTTTGTGGCGCTCAAATCTGCAACAACAACAAAATGTATCTCCAGAAATCAAGACCCGGTTACTCGAGATAATCCACAGACCTTGTTGTGAACAGTTTCACGTAGGAACTACTTTCTACCGAACTACACCCCCATACGTTATTATGGAGGTGTACTTCGGCAGAAAATGCTTTCTGTTTTCGTCAGCACTGTGTGAATTCCACTCACGGTGTCCATATCTGTGCTGCGTTTGTCCCCGTCGACCTTCTTGGAGACCCGGTCACCTCGGCTGACTGGGAGAAACGACGCCTGTTGTCTCTTATTTTTCCCCATACAAGCCGGTATGTGGAGTGAATAGACATTAAAGTTCATTATTTGTTCTCTAAAAGAAAGACTTGTCTGAAATGTGTTTTAACTGTGAACTTGTTTTTATAGAGGGAAGTAGAACTGTATACTAGAAATGGTTGCTGTCTTATGCAGTTAAATGGGCAGTGGTGTAACACAGTTTGATCAGCGAGTAGCAGCAGATCTCCAAACCTCTTGGATTATCTATATCTAGGCGATATATATATATATATATATATATATATGTAACCTCTTTGATGGGCGCAACACATGGCCACATGATCACTTCCTTTTTAGCGATTTTTGCCTTCAAAATAAATGCGCGAGAAAGTTCGTTGTTTTACAATAAAATTATTATGAGACCCAACAGATGAGCATCAGAACGCTAAGAAGAACCTCAAGTGTAATGTTTGAATGAAAAGAGACCAGCAGAACAAATACAAAGTACTTTTCCTGACTAAACTAATAACTTTGGCCAATTTCAAAGCAATGTAAAGAAAATTAAATGGAGTTGCTGCCACTCAAACTGAGTAGATACATGTAGATTCATACTTCTATTTCATGGGAAACTGCTGTCTAAGGCATATCCTTTGTAAATGAACTGCTGATGGCGTCTAAAGAAATACTACTACCCAGTTTGTTGATGATATCACCACCTCCTGATAATGGGGGAATTCTCTCTATCCCACAAAATCTGAGGGAAGCCACTGAGCCATGGTTCGCCTGATCATAGTGACATGCGATTGCAGGTCAAAGTTCTTTGTGTGGATTGCAGTATTATGTTCAGCTATTCTGGCTTTGAGTTTGCCCCATGTACTCTATAACCACATGGGCATTTCAACATATACAACACGAGTGCTGCTGCAGTTGATGAAGGAGTTAATCTTGAAACTTTTACCCCTGAGTTGGTGTTTGAACTCCTTAGTATCGGAGGAGTTCGAGCAGTGGGTACAGTGACCACAGCGGTAAAAACCTGTAGTTTGATTCGGAAGCCAGGAAGAGGGAGGGGGTATGCGGATGTTGGAGTGGACTAACTGATCTCTTATGCCGCGTTCCATTTGTACCGTGAAGTCAGGGAGCTTCTGAGTTCCCACTCGGAAATTTCAACTGGAACGCCCCCTGAAGTTGGATTTCCATTTCGGAAACTTGGACCAACATCACAACCCCCAACTTCACAACTCAGGTGTGACATCATTCTCCATGAGATCATGTAAAAGACAGGTAGGCAGTTGTGGTGTTAATATACTTAAAGAAATCATTGAGTTCATTGATATTACCTTTCCTTGTATTTCTTCTACTGGTCTCTTTTCATTCAAACAGTAAACTTCCTCTTTGTTCTGAATCTGATGTTTATCTGTTGAGTCTCATAGCTAGATTACTGCTTGAAATGTTATTGTAAAAACCGAACTTTCTCACGCTTTTATTTTGAAGCCAAATCGCTATACCGGAAGTGAAACTGCTGCCCCGACTGTTTCCCATTGAACTATATAAATGCTTCCCCACTGTTCAAATCCACTGTTTCAAATTCGACGGGTTTGGGGATTTGTTGCCACTCGCTGGTCAGGTTGTGTATTACATCACTGGCTATTAAACTGCATGAAATAGCGACCATTTCTATTCTCCTGCATTCTACTTTCCTCAATAACATAATTTTGTCAGATAAATGTTTTAGACAACAGGTAACTTACAAGAACAGTAAGTATTTTAAGCAATCGTAACAAAGAGTGATCGTGAGAAAGTTCGGTTTTTACAATAACATTTCAATCGTAACAAAGAGTGAACAAATAATGATTATAATAGGATAATAACAAAAACAACGATTAGGCTATATTAATAATAATAATAGTCATTATTTTTGTTATAAGAATGCACTACAGCTTTTTTGGGCAATATTTCATCCATGCCTAGATTACCGAGCAGGCATGCCAAGCAAATGCCGTGGGGCCCCAGACCATCAAAGGCCCCAGGGGCCCCAGATTCAAGCGTGCAGATTAATTGTATCATCACTATAACACAATCATTTGGAATATGTTTCTATGTAAGCATGACTTTAAATGAAAGGGACCCCAGCATAGAACATGTCATGAATTTAGTCAGATATCCAAGAGGACAATGACCCAAAGATAGAGACAGGAACCTATCTATGGCTTCATCATGTATATTTATAAAGATGTTAACAACATATCTGCTTTATCAGAGAATACAATAGTCATGATAAAAAAAAAAAAAAAAATTTTTTTGTCAATTAATGGAGATGTTGTCAAGTCACGTCAAGTCAAATGTATTTGTACAGCCCAAAATCACAATACATGTCTCAATTGGCTTCACAGGCCCACACAGGTACAACACCCCCTGGCTAAACTCCCAAGGAAGAGAAGGAAAAACTCCCACAGGAAAGAAAACCGTAATAGGGAAAAAAGGGAAGAAACCTTAGATAGGCAATTCAATGGGAGATCCCCCCCAACCAGAACGCCAGACGTGCAATAGGTGTTGAAGTGGGCAACAATGTAGGTAGTAGTAATAGTAATGATAATCTAATCTTGTCTGGGTGGAACATGGTCACAAAGTTGACACATTCCCTCCCTGAAGATGATGTTCATGATTCCTTGCATTCTTTAACCCAGCGGATCTCAGCCTTTTTGATGTGTGACCCAGAACAGAGGAATGCTTTTTCAATGGACTTTGAGGAGGGCTTTAGACCTCAAAGATTCCTCATTTCACATGAAAAAGGCATCCGTACCAAAGATATGATGTGTTTGACTCTAGTCCATAGAGAACCACTGCCATAATCTATAAATAAAAATAATTGTAGGCACACAATTAACATCATCTCAGAATACACTGTAAATAGAGTGCTGTGTTTGATAGGCCCATAGCTACATTAAATACATAGGCTTATCATCATTATATGTTAATATTACACTTATTCTGTAGGTGGATATAGCTTATATTTATATATTTATAGGCCTATAATACATATTTATAAAATAGTTACGTTTCTAGGCCCTGCATTAGAAAGATTTCGACCCCTACCCCTTGTAGCTCTGTGGGCCTACTGAAGGGCCACTACCCAGTCGAGGGCTGAAGGGCCAAGGGAAGGGATTTGGGATTGCACTCGCAACTGTGGAGGGAGACTCCTTATTAAGGGGAGGGGTATAAAGAAACGTAGACTTTGGGAAGCCCTCACCTGTACTGTTGAACTATATCCACCGGAAGAAAAAGCAGTCATCACCATGGCTACCTGCAATTAAAAACATCACCAAAACAATAAATGTATATCAGGTATATATATATTTAAAAAAAGATGTGTTCTTTTAAGTTATTTGTGCTTAATATATGGACAGTTATTGATTGCTCACTTTGGGCAGTTCGAACTTGAGTGTCAACCACACATTCTGTGATTTTAATAATAATACATTTTATTTAAAAGCGCATATCTCAAGAAATGAGGACACTTTACAGAATATAAAACGAGTGAAATTAAAACAAAGGAATGTGAATGTCAAGTGTCAAGTTACCAATATGCACATCATGACAAAAATAATTAGACTATTAAGTTCCAGTCAACAGGAGACTAACATTTGCAGGATTGGTTTCCTCCATCTTTCTGCATCTCCGTTTGCTACCTGTGAGTCTAGTACGCCTCAGCTCCGTTCCTGAACGGTGTGATGTAGTTTTCATCCTGCCACGATGCAAGTTGACCTGTACAATGTCCAATATATTCTGAAAATGGCATTTTTTTGTCTACTATGAGTGGTTATAAAAGCCAGCAACAATTGCTTGCCCACAGCGTTTGCTTACTAAGGGGTATCTAGTGAAAGCTGTGGTCTTCCAGGACGGTGTGATATAGTTTTCATGCTGCCACAACACCAGCTGACCTGTACAGTGTCTAATCTATATAGCCTATGCACTCCAATAAACAGCATTTACCCATTTAGGCACTGAGAAGGGGGTATATGTAATCGGGGTAGCTAATGAGGTTCAGGTAGCTAATGAGGTTCAGGTAACTAATGAGGTTCAGGTATCCAGTGAAAGCTGTGGTCTTCCTGAATGGTGTGATATAGCTGTCATGCTATCAACCCAAGTTGACCTGTACAGTATCCAATACATTCTGAAAATGGCATCTGTAATTTATCCATTTAGGCACTGAAAAAGTGAAAACATTTCTAACCATTATTATCATAAAAAAACATTATTTGTATCGTATATGTTCGTTTAAATGCTTAGTTTGTTGTTTTAATGTGGAAAATAAAGCTTTTTCAATAACTTCTATGTGGTGTGGACTTTTGCTAAATCGTTCTTTTATTTTGAAAAAACCCGACCGGAAGTCGTATTGTTGCTGCTGCTAGAGGAACACAGGTGAAATGAATGGGCGGCCATGTTGCCATCCTTCCTGCAGTTGCACAATACCTCCATGCAACATATCAGTATGTGTTGTGGATCCACAATAATGTAATTCGGGTACCGTAGCATTAGCTGTATGTGTGATATACACTGAAAATGTCTAAAATTCAGCTATTGAGGACACGTGTCAAAGAGCAACTGACTGTGGTTGCTAAGAACATTTTAGGCTCTCTAGAAAGAATCACGTTAGAATTCAGTCAGGAAGTTTTATCTCTTTCAAAGGAGGACGACCACAAACTGCAGAATGCTGTCGAACAGAGACAGATGACAACGCTACAATCTCGCGGAACAGGTGTGTACATTGTCAGTACATTTATCCCCATAGTATGTTCAACCTATGCCAACGTTAATTCAAGCATTTCTATCGGAGTTTAATGCCAAATAGCCCCGAGGGCAGGCGTGTTTGTTTACGAGAGCTACTTTTGAAAAATAAAAGTTCATGAGAGCCACTCGTTTTTGTATGGATATAGGTGGTATACACAACAACGGTATTACCAATCAGTCATATACTATATGATATTATAGGCATAACAGTTAGGCCTAACCATTCAACATTTTGAGTGTGCAAAATAGACACATTACAGCCTGTAACACCGATTGATTTCTATCTCGTGACTTGTGATGGACAATATTCAGACAGACAGACATACAATGCCTCGACTCTGGAAAGCTACTCAAACGCAGGCCAAGAGCTACTGGTAGCTCACGAGCAACTGGCTTGTGAGACGACTGACCTAGTATCGGGTTTTACCTAGCTGAGTTATATACCCAACAATGCTTCACCATATAGTATGGGGTTGGGAGAAAATACCTAGGTAGACAAGAAAACAGTAATGCTCAACAAACCGGCGCGACTTAGTGTAAAGACTTCTACATTACTTTGTTGGCTTTGTCATTACAATAAACGAAGTTGAAATACTCACTCGATCATTTTTATAAACATTTATAATCCCACACACTCTAGCCTCTAGCTACACAATCTGACACGTGATTGTATTTCCAGGTGACTATGCCAAATGTAGGGGTTCCTATGCGTTTCCCTAATAGAAGTTACCTGGGTCAATATCACATGTGCCTTGGAGGATAAATGGGCATTCTGTACAAAGCCTCTGTTTGAGCACTTTTATTATTCGCCCATTAAATAAGGCTGTAGACTACAGCTTCACGTCAAAACGACACAGGTGCATTGATTATTCATGGCACGTGACAGTGCCTCTGCCTTTCAAAATACTCGCTGCTTCCGAATTCTCCATGCTATACTATATTATGTGCAATTTTCTGTTAGTATGCAAATAATGTATGTATAATGTATAAATAAAATGCACCAACATTGTAAGCATGGAGCGGATGGTTGGTACACTATCGTTTCAGTCCCACAATCCTTTGCACCAGGTCATTTCCAGTGCCATTTTCGGCCGCTGAAGCATCATTTGTGGGGGGTTTTCTTCTTTTTTTTGTGCCAAAACTGACAGTTTATCCTCCTGATTGCATAGCTAGCAATCTGACAGAATTACTTTTTCTGCTATTATGAATGACCACTTCCACCTGGGTGTGAAGGTCCCCTATGTATGTTGTATGTAGTATGTCACACACTTCATGTACTGAGCAGTGAGCTCCAAAAAGTATGTAGTATGATGTACATACTTTATGTATGTAGTATATGCAATGAATTCGGAAGCAGCTGATTAGAGCCAAGTTGAAACTAGATACAAGTGCTTGTGGGGACTGATGTTTTGAAGAGCAGGAGCTCGATCACGTGCCAGAAATAATCAACACAACTGTGTAGTAAAAGTGTTGTCGTCATAAAAA